>JAVHLU010001268.1:0-33871 GCA_036785755.1 Colletotrichum ledebouriae | reverse complement strand
TAGAGCTATATTATTTATTATCTTTCTAGTTCCTATTAGTTCTAGCCCTTTCTAATAATACCTAGAGGCGGATTCTTTTGCTCTTTTTAATAGCTTTTATAGGCTTCTTAGAGAGTTAGGTACCTTTACTATATCTATACGTCCCCGCTATTAATATATATATATATATAATTAATCTACTTTAAATACGATAATAGCTTAAGAAGTTTATAAGTAATAAATAATAACGATATAAATAATAATAAAAACGCAGTTTAAAGAGAGGAAGATATTTATAGACCTACCTTAGTTCTAAGGGAATAGTAATAGCTATGCCTTCTTATAGAATTAAGATAGGAACGATATAGACCTTAAAATCCTCCCTTTCTCTTTTTTTTTTATATTATTAGTAGGTTCTAGCGAGTATTGAGTTCGGAATTACGCTGCAGCCCCTTTGCAAAAAGACTATAATAAATTCACCTAGTTTGTAGGTATAATTCGGGAAATACTATATAGGTATTTTAACCTATACCCTCTACTAGTTAAGGAAAATAACATAAGAACCCTATATATTCCTACTACTTATAAGCAAACCCTCGTATAAAGTCGGATATATGCTATACTAGGGCTAATTATATCGGAGCTAAACAGGCTACTAAGGCTCTCGTAGTAATACCCTCGCTAAACCTTCTAGTAAGGTAAAAGGTACTATATAAGATAACTTCTTAACCTAAAAGGTCGACCTTCTAGTAAAGTACTAAAGGTAAATACTACTATATAAGAGGTAACTCCTTAACTAAAGAGGTCTTTCCTAAGAGGTTCTTATAGCTAGAAGTATAAGAAGCTCTATATATGGGGCTTTATACCTCTCCCTCTTCCTTATCCCTTAATTATATTAATACTAAACCCTATATATAAAAACGCTAAGCCTATATAAAGCACGCCCTTTAATACTAATAATATATAAGAGCTCGCTAGAGAGTTTAGTATTAATATAATTAATAAAACCCGCTCCTTCTTTAACTACTCTATTATATATAGAGAGCGTATTATTAATATAGCCCTTAAGAGGGCTCTTATTAATACCCCTAGAGGGGATACTTATTATTATATTATATCTAAGTAAGTAGATTTAGTAGTAGAAGCTAAGTAGGTTATTATATACCCTATAGAGTAGCCCTTCTTTAAGCAGGACCTCTATACTACTAAGGCAGAGGTAGCCTAGGCCCCTTAGGGCTTAAATATTAGTAAGTATAGCTTACGCTAAATAGAGAGAGCGTTACTAATAATAGTATAGCTACGAAGGCATTAGCTAACCCGATTAAATAAGAGGACTATAAAGATAGTAACGACTTCTAGCGGACGAAGCAGTAATAGAGGCGGTATTAGTAGCGCGGGTAGTACGCGAGAGGAAAAGTCGATAGTTTTATAGTTTAAATAATTAAAAACTACGTTATTATCGATATAAAGTTAAAGATCGTGAGGCTATTAATAGGCATATATAAGTACGGCTATAGTTAGGAAAGATAGTTAGCAACTTAGGAGGTTATTAGGGATCACGTGACCGAAGGCTATATATTATTAGGAGGCGCGGAGTTAGAAGGTCTGTTGCACTTAAGCAGGTAAAATCACTATATAGTAGCTAGAGGCCGTTCTAGCGAGTATATTCCTTTCCTTACCCCCTTATATATAATTATAACTACTATTATTTAACTAGCGAGTTATAGCTAATATAGCTAAGATAGCTATATATAATACTAATATAGAGATTAGTAGTCTTACTAAGCTAATAAGTATAGCGAGATTAACTAGATTAGTAACTAGAGACTAATAAACCCCTTATTATTATAGCCCTAAGTACTAAGAGTAATATACTAACTTTAGAGAGATACTAATATAGAGAAGCTATAAATTCTTCTAAGATAAGAGTATTATAGGGAAGACCTTTCTATATTAAGTAATAAGACTCGAAGTAGATCTATAATAGCCTAGAGTAGTAAGATCGAGGTCGCTAGACTTTTCCTATATTTATTTAGTTATTTAATTTATATTATTTCCTTTTTCGTTTTATTTAAAGAAAGTTATACTTACTTACTTTATCTTCCTATTTAGAAGATATTATAATAATAACTTCCCTTTATTAACTATAATACTTTATTACTTTTACTATATAATATTAACTTCGATATTTATAAACCTATAAGTATTATATCTTCTTCTTCCTTAGCTAACTTAGATACTAGATCCTCTTCTAATAAGGGGAAATAGCTTAAAGAGAGATTTATAAGAGCTTTATTTAGCGAGATATAACCTTATGCTATAAGGTAGCTAGCCTCTAATAATAGTATAGATAGGTCTATAAATCCTACTTCTAGGATAGGAGTAACGCCGTTAAATACTTTATATTCCCCTAAAGGAAGTTATACTAATCGGGATATTATAGCCCTTATTAATCTCCTTATAAGACGTCCTACTATTATAGTAATAACTCCCTATTTAACTAAAGCGCCTAAGTTTATTAGTACTAATATCTCTAACTTTATTACTAACTATAAGAGCTTTTTAAAGCTTTACTATAAGACTAATAAAGATATAAAGAACGAGGTCTATATATATAGCTCTAGCGACTATTAAGATATAGTAAAATCTTATATTAATAAAGCTAAGACCTAGAAGGAAGCTAAGGAGAGACTTCTATATTAGTTCGGATTTATAGACCTAAAGTCTTATTAAGATCCTAATAAGGACCTTTAGAACCTAGTTATAGGATCTTATATTAAGGATAATAACTCTTCCTAGGTTATAATATTAATTATTACTATTTAATAGCTTTAATAGAGAGCTAGCTAGTATAAAGACTTAGAACTTATTAATACTAAGCTTATTTATATTACTTATTACTATTTTTTAGAGAGAGCTATAAGAGCTATAGCCTAAAGTCATAGCTACTAGCTTGTTAAGGTTATTTTAAAGTAGTAGGTTATAATAGAAGACGCTCTAATTAAATAGTTTATTACTTACTAGGAACTTTAATAGTTATCTAGCCTTATTAAGCCTAAACTAATAATAACGCTTTAAGTCCTTATAAAGGTAATTCTATTAAGGTAGAGGGCTAAAACTAAGGAACCCTCTATAGCCTAGATTACTAGCTTAATTATTAACTCTCTTATAGAGAACTCTAAGACCTTAAATATTAATAGGGCTAATTATAAGATAGATATCTTAATCCTTATTAAGAGAGTTATTAGCTAAGGAGAAAATATTTTTAATCTAAATACTATAGAAGCTATTAAACCTTATAAATAATAATCTTAGGACTATTTATAAGCTTAATACTAATAATAGTAATACTTTTATTTATAAGCTAGATATAGGGATTACTAAGGAGGATACTAGTAATACTAGGGATTTAGAAGAGGTAGAGTAAGAGGAGGCTATAGAGGCTTCTAATAAGATAGACTACTATAATACGTACCTTTCTAGGCTATAGGGGCCTACTACCTTTATAGCGCTATTAACTATATTATTATTAGCTACGTTAAGTATCTTAAGGCTAGCTAGAATAGGGTTTGCTATTATATATCGCTCTACTACTTTATTAATACCCTAGATATAAGTACTAAGGTTAAGACGGGTATTATTAATAAAGGCTATAACTATAAGTTAACTAATAGTTAGACGATTTTAAAGTATATCCTAATTAATAAGGATACCTTTATATATTATATAGTTACTACGAGTAAGGTAGTAGAAAAGTAGTAGCTAAAGCTTCTAGAGGAGGTTATAAGAGTTATTAGTTATAATAAGATATGCCTTAAACTATCTATTAGCTTTGCGAATTTATTAAAAGATATTACTTAATTATATAACTTTATAGATATAACGTTCTTTAGCTTTAAGGTAAAGAACTAATATATTAACCTAGTAGAAGATATGATTACTATAGAAAGAGGGAAAGCTAGAGAGTATTATATAGAACCTTATAATACTTATTATTACTAAGCTCCCTAAATAGTAGACCTACCTATAATTTAAGACCCTCTTATTTAAATTACTTAAAGAGTTATAAAGCTCCTAGATAAGAAGGAAGATACTAAAGACGCTATATTACTAGACGCCCCTAAGGAATAAGTTAAGTAATAGAATTAGGATAAATAAGATAAGCCTCGGATTTAATATAATAATTTATAGACTAGCTATATTCTTACTCTTAAGCTATATAGCAAAAGAGTAAATAGGAAGGTAGTAGTCCCTAAAGCTTTCTTTTATTAGAACTAGCTTAATTAGAATAGAATAGTTTATAATACTACTAAAGCTATAATTACTAAGTATAAGAATAGATATAACTTAAAGGTATAAGAGGTCTTTATTCCTACTAATATTATACTTCTAGATTAATTTAATAAAATAGGAGAGAGTAATAAGGAGCTATAGGAATAAATAGATTACTAGAATAATAATAAGAATTATTCTAAAAGCTAAGCGACTTTAGCTATTATTTCTATAGACTTACCTAAGGATTTATAGACTAAGGTAATTTAATTTAACTACTATATAGTTAATCCTATTTTTAAGATAGGTATTATAATAAAAGATTAGGATTTAGTATTACTTCTACTACTAAGACGTATTACTATCCTAGACTTCGTTATAACCTACTAGTAGATTACTATTACCCTCTATAGCCCTATAAATATATTAATTAGGGGGATTATTAATAGTAGCTCTGCTATTAACCTTATTAGTAAAAGTTATATTAAGCGCCTAGGCTTATAGAGCGATATAGTTAAGATAAATATAGGGATCCGCGGGATTACTAATAGAGAGCGGAGGACCTAATTTATAAGTATAATTATAAATAATATTTATATTAGTAGTAATTAGATTTAGGATATTAGCTTTTTTATTTTCCCTAAATATGCTTATAATAAGGACTTAGTACTAAGAGCTCCCTTTATCTTAAAGACTTAAATAATACTAGATTATATATAGAACTAGATTCCTAGAGTCCTTTAGTCTAGGAATATTAAGATTAATATCTTACTATTATTTTATATAAGACACTTAACTACTTAGTTCTTAGAAATTATTACTAAGATAGACTACTTTATTTCTTCTTAGGATTAATATACTCTCTTATCTCTTATAGAGGAGGGGAAATAGAGGTTACTACTAATAAACCTAATATAATAATAAGCTTAGACTTTATAGGAGATAATTAGTAAGTTAATAATATTAAGAATAAGGAAGAGCTAGATATAATACTAGGGAGTATAAGAGCACGCTAGGATATTAAAGCGATTTAATAAGCTTTTAAAAGCTCTTATAACCTATTAGATAAAGTTAAGTAATAGTTAGACCTAGATAAAGAAGTTATTACTATTTTTAAAGAGTTTAGATTAATTCTTAGTAAAATCCTAGAGATTATAATTTATAACGAAGTTACCCCTAAGCTTAATAAGATCTACGAAGCGATTATAAGTATAGGGTATATAGTAGGATATAATAGCTATAGTATTAATTATTAATACTATATTTATAGATATAAGAAAAGAATATTAAAGAAGAAAGTACCTAGGAGGAAGTATAAGTTAGTATATTAGAAAGGTATTAAAGTTATTATAGCTATAGATACTACTTTCTCCTATAATAATTATAAACCTATGCTAATAACGCCTATATTACTAATAGAAGATATTAATATAATATATAAGATAAAAGATAAGAAGATTTAAACTATTAATAACGCTATATTAGATAGTTCGACCCTAGATAGAGACCTAGAGTAGAAGTTAAAAGCGTAGGCAAAGGCTAAGAAAAATATAATCCTAGATCCTAGCGCCCTATTTATAAGCTTAGTTATACTAAGGGTTTTAACTATTAAGTAAGGAATAAGGTTTATAAGAGCTTAATAAGAAGCTATCCTTAAGACTATTAATTATCTATAGCCTAAAGAAAAGAAGCTCCTTTTAGCTATTTATATTATAAAAGAGAAGGCTTTAGCCTAGGAATTTAAGTATTATAGCTCTATATACCCTTCTATTATACCTCTATAGATAATTTAAATAGTATTATATAAGGTATAATAAGTAAAAGGAATCCTAATATTAAGAGGACTAGAGTAGGATATTATTATAATTCTAAAGAATAAACTAGAGAAGGGAATCCTTAAGTAAAGTTATATAACTTACTATAATCTATTCTTCCTTATATCAAAGAAAGATAGTAAGATAAGGTTTATTAACTTAGTAACTAAGATAAATATAGTTATAATATAAGACGTAGTACTACCCCCTTTAGCGGATAACTTTTTAGAAGACTTCGCTATATATTAATTATTATTATTATTAGACTTCTTCTTAGGATATAACTAAGTCCTATTAGACCCTATAAGTAGAGATTTAATGATATTTATATTACCTATTAGACTACTATAAATATATATATTACCTTAAGGAGTAACGAACTTAGTCGCTTAGTTTATATAGGTTATAATTAGAATCCTATATAACCTTATCCCTAGCTACTATAAAGCCTTCCTTAATAATATTACTATTAAAGGACTAACTTTGCGATATAATAAAGAAGAGATTAAGTCTTATCTAGGGATTTATTGATTTATTTTAGAATACTTATAGAACGTTAATAAGGTCCTAGTTAACTTAGAGCTAGCGGAGTATATAGTAGTAGTAGTTAAGTTATAATAAGCCTAGGAAGTAGTAATAATTATTAGCTATATTTATAGTACTAATAGGTATTATCTAGAGGAAGTAAAGATAGTGAAGATCTATAAATAAGCTACTTATACTAATTTCATAGAGTTAAGGGCTTTCCTTAGGATTACAACGTTCTATAGATCCTAGGTAAAGGACTACTTTATTATTATAAAGCTACTTACTAACTTACTTAAGAAAGATACTTTATTTAGCTAGGAGGAGAAGTAATAAATAGCTATAGATAACTTAAAAGTAATACTTATAAAAACCCTAATCCTTATTACTATAGATTATAGCCCTAAAGGAGGAGATATCTACCTTATAGTTAATACTAGTAATATAGAATAAGGCAGAGTCCTAGGATAATTTATTAATAACTAGCGCGTAGTCTCTCGCTTTAAAAGTAGAACTTAGTTAGGACTAGAGCTATTATATAATACTAGGAAGAAGGAATTATATAGTATTCTAAAGGCTTTAAAGAGGGTATATAATTATTTATAGAAATAATACTTTATCCTAGAGATAGACGCTTAGATATTAGTTATATAACTTAATAGAGTAGCTATAAACCTCCCGGGAGCCCTTATTATTCGCTAGATTATATAGATTTAAATATTTAACTTTAAAATATAATATATCTATAATACCTAGAATATAATAGTAAATAGCTTATTATAAAAACCCTAGGGACCTTCTAATATTATTAATAAGGAAGCTAAAGAGGAGTTTAACTCTTAGATCGATTTATAGATCCTCTTTATAAATATAGAAGCTAGTTCCTTCTTTAATTAAGCTTAATATTATAATAATAAGTAATATATAGAGGAGGTCCTAGTAGGAAATATAGAGGTTATTAGTAATATAATAAATATCCTAGATATACTTCTTAATAATTCGCAGACCTATTTAGTATACTCTTAATATATTGCTTATTATTTAATAATATAGAGACGCCCCCTAGGAATTTAACTAGTAAGGTATTATAACTTTAAGACTAGAGCGTTAGATTATTATATTTATAACTACTTACTTTTTACTAAACTAATAAATTAAAAGCTAATACTATAATAAGTTATTAATAATCCTAAGTAGTAGAAGAAACTAATTATAAAGGCTTATAAAGAGAGTAGTTACTAAGATAAGTAAGCTATAGCTAGAAGACTATCTAATCGCTATATCTAAGCTAATATATATATAGAGATTAGTAAATCCTTAAAAAGTTACCCTAATTACTAAAAGAGGAGAGCTTAATATATAGATAATATAAGGACCTATAGCTCTCTAAAGGGACTACCCTTTATTAGGATATTATTAGATATATAGAGAGTAGGTAAGTAATACCTCGTTAAGGTAAGGGATCTACTAATAGGATAGCTTAAAGCCTACTAGCTTAATAGAGCGACTTTAGCTAAGGTTACTAAGTTTATCTAGGAAGAGATTATCTACTACTATAGACTATATAGCAAACTCGTTATTAATAGAGAACTAGAAAATAAGGATACTATTAAAAATTTAATAAGAAATATAATATAAGGAGGAAAGTAATATCTACTTATAACCTAAGGGCTAATAGTATAGTTAGAGCTAGTTATTAGCTAATTACTTATATATTATTAATATAGACTAGAGGATAGAGAGATATTAACCCTTAGCTATACCTTCTTATAACCCTATTTATAAACTAATTAAGCGTTTATACTTTAACTAGCTTTAGCCCTTTCTACTTATTATATAGGTTTAAACCTATTACTCCTATTAAGACCCTAATACTAACCTAGAGGGTTCTTAATTAGGATTTAGTAGTAATAAAGGAAGAGGAGGTTTAAATACGTCTATAAGCCTTCCTATAACTTAATAAGGATAGAGAATAAGCTAAAAGGATAATTAATAGTTAATATAAGAAGACTATAGAATATTATAATAGTTAATATAAGAGGATTATAAAGAAGGAGAGGCTAGAGGTAAGTAATTTAGTACTAGTATTTAATATTAAGGGTTCTATTAATAAGTTATCTATTAAAAAGCTTAACTACTAATAATAAGGCCCCTTCTATATCCTTTTATAAGCTCTAAAAGCTCTATTATATTAATTAGTAATATTAATAGGTAATAAGGTTATTAGAAAGATATTTAATAGAAATTAACTTTATAAATTTATTTAAGCTCCTAAAGGGTATTAGGAACTAAGTAATTTAGATATTTATAAATCTAATCTAGAAAGAAACCTAGTAAAAGTCTTCTTAGTACTAGGGAATAAAAAGTATATTAACTATATACCTAAGGAAGAGGAGGAGAAACCTAGGGTACCTAGGGAAAGTAATTAAGAAGAAGAGGAGGATTTATTATACTTAATAATATAATTAAGGTAGTATTTAAAGGATTTAGAGAAGGTAATTAAGGCTTTAAAAGCTAAATAATAACTAATTATTAAGATTCCTAAAATAATAAAGGAGAAAGAAAAGGAGTATATTAAGATAGAGGATCTAGGGGATATATTAAGTTTCCTTTATTATAACCTATTTTAATTAATAATTTATAGACTTATTCTAATTATCCTTTTCTTTTATCTCTTAATTTAAAAGTTTAAGATTCTAGAGATAATATTTCTAAACTTTAGGGATAAGGGTAAGAAATAGTATTAATAACTCCCTACTTATTTAAAGTACGCCCCTTATTACTATTTAATATAATAATAGCTTAGATAACTTTAATATCTATTAATAGTTATAGTAGGGTAATTAAGCCTAAGAAAGTATAAGATCCTTAACCTCCTAGTAATAATACTAAAGCTACCCTTCCTTACTAAATAAATATAAGATTAATAACCTAAAGATAAGAGAGAAGAAGAGAAAAGAAGAGAGGGTATTAAAATCGTAGTTACTAGCCCCTAGTAAGGATATTAGTAGACTTTTCTTACCCCCCCCTCCTTTTTCTTAGAAAAGATTATTACTAATATTAAATTACCTTCTACTAAAGAGAAAGAGAAGGATACTTATAAAAAGTATTATATTAATTTTTATACCTAGATATACTTTAACTTTAGCTTTATAGACCTATTTATATAATATTCGCCTTAATTTCCTATTAAAACCTAACTAGCTTCTTATTCTCTTTTTCCTTTTTTACTCCCCCTATATACTATATAAATATATCTAGAAACCCTGTTTTCCTACCTTAATTTATAACATAAAGCCCTAAGTAGTTTATAATTTCTATAAGGTTAAACTCTAGAGGTAGCTCTATTATAAAAGGGTAATAAGAGTATATAAACCTAGCTTTAGGATAATATTCCTAGGCTTATTAAGAATATTTATTATAAAGGAGCGAGAAGTTAAACTTAGTTATAGCTATAACTATAGTATTTATTAGAATTTAGGACTATAGGATCTCCTTAATACTATTAAATTCTCTACTCCTCTTTACCTTATTATTATACTTAATTCTATACCTATAGCGCTTATAGATACTTAGAGTATTATATAAGTAATTTTCTTAAGTTTTATAAAGGAAGTAGTTAGTATAAGGAGTACTTAGTATAGAGATATACTTAAAGTATAGTTCGTAGATATAAATACCTAATATAGGGTTCTTAGTAGTATAGGCCCGCTCTTTATAGTAAATATAGGGTACTATATTATAACTACCTTAGGATTAAATAAATAAGCTACATATAGCTACTATATGCTAAAAGACCTTTATCTCCTATAAGCTAGTAAGGAAAGTAGTAGAGGTATAAATAAAGACTTAATAATAGAATTCTCTAGACCCCTTAGTTACTTTAAATATTTATTTAAAGTCCTATTTATTAAGATAAGCCTTCTAGAAAGCTAGCCTTATTACCTTAGTAGTCTTATTAGAGAATATCTATAGTATAAAAGCTACTTCTAAGTATTTATTACTAAGGATATTAAGTTAAAGCTAAATAAGGCTATAGCTACTTAAGAATTATAATTATTAGCTAGAGGGTATAAGAATATTAAAAAGAAGGAAAGGAATACCTAAGGTTAGTTATTAGAGTACTAGATAAAAAGAGGTATATTATTTTTCTTTATTTTAAGTATAGGGATATTAGGACTAAGGACCTAAAGAGTTACTACTAATAGGAGATAATAAGGGTAAGGTTAATTAGTATTTTTAATACCTAAGATAAGGAAGTTATAATTAGCTATAATAAGAAGATATAATTTATAAATATAAGAGAGGAAGTATAAAGGGGTTAAATAAAGATTAAAGTAGTTAGCTAAAGGTAGTTATTATAAGGGGAGAAGTTAAGAATAGAGGATAGAGGAGAATATTCTTTTAATTTATAACTAAGCCGCTTATTATAATAGCTACTACTAATTATTATTTCCTTTATTCTTTCCCTATATATAACCGCTCTAATTTACTATTTTATTTATTATAGGTTTTTTATCCTAAGTTCGTTTTACTTTATTAAAGCTAAGGAGGGTAAGGGAGGAGAGTTAATTATTCTTTCTATAGGCTACTAATAAATTACTATATTATTAAAGTAATTAGTAGATAAAAAAACGTACTCCTTACTCTTTAAGCCCTCTAGTTTCTCTCTCCCCCCTTATATATATTATTTATTTTTAAACCTAATTTATCTACTAACTATATAATCTTAATTACTATACTATAGCTCCTCCTTTTCTTTAAATATTATTTCTATTTAGCTCTTTAATCTATAAATTACTTATACTTTCCCCTTATTAACTTTTCTCCTAATATATTATAATAAAGAAAGTTATCTTTTATAATAATAAAGTATTAGATATATAGATCTAGGAGTTAAGATTATTAAACCTTCTTATCCTTAAAATTAGACTTTTAATAGAGCTTATATCTAATAAACTAAGTATAAGTAGGCTTTAAGTATAGGGATAAAATAATAGAGATATCCTAAGCTTTAGACCTCCTAATAAGCTTAGTTATTAGCCTTAGCTAATTAAATATAGTACGCGCCCTCTACCTAGGATAGATAATATCCCTAGTTAGATAAACCCTTTTAATATAGTATTAAAATATATCCTTATTAAACGTTAGAATAAGACCTTAGAAGTAGTAGAGGAGATAATTTACCCCTTATACTTATAGTAAGTTATAGCTAGTATATTTAATACTATTAGTATACTTAAAATAGTAACTCCGATATATACTAAGGATATCTTAGTAATTACTTACTACATTATAAGGCTTACTAAGCCTAGCTAACCGCTCTATTATAAGATAATTAGAGGTATAGAAGACAATTTTAAAGATAGAGATATAAAAAATATTATAATTACCTAACTTAAAGCTAAATCCCCTAATATACTACTTATTTATCTATAAGCACCTAAGTCTACTAAGGTAGTTATTATAGGTCTACTAATTAACTTATAAAATAGGAGAAAGTAGTTTTATAATAATTAGTAGTTAAGGAGAGGAGCTAAAGGATAACTATAAACTCTAATATCTATTACTAGGAGCTTTTTATTAAAATCTAAAACTAAGGAAGTTTTAATAAGATAATTATACCTAGTAGAACTTTAATATATAAACTCTCTACTATAAGCCTCTAGTCTCTACTTTATTAATTAGCTTAGGTCTTTTATATAGATTAGAAGCCTAATACCTCTAAAGTAGCCTATTAAGATAAGGTATTAAGCTTAGATTAATTATTTATTAAAGGCTTTTACTAATAAAATACCTCCTAAAGGATACTAAACCTAACTAAGGGTAAATAGAATTTTATATAATTAATACTTTAAATTAAGAGATAAAGATATTAAGAAAAGGATAGCTTAAGAAGATATTAAATATTAAATAGCTAAGTATACCTCTTAATTTATAAACCTAGAGGTTTCTTCTTAAGATAGAATAGATATCGACCTATTAGTACCTATAAATACTAATTTATAAACTAGTTTAATAGTTCCTACTAATTTAGAAGAGTTAGATAGAGAGGAAGGATTATTAAAAGAACTAAATATTTAGAATATAAAAAGAAGGAATAACTATAAGAAGTAGAAGAGGGATTATAACTTATAGTAACTAGCTAACTTTATAAAGTATCTTAATTACCCTAGGTCTATAAAACTATCTATATTACCCTACTTAGCCCCTACTACCCTGAGAGATATTATATTTAACCCTACTAATACCTTAGTAGGATTTAATATTATAAGACCTAAAGGGAACCCTATATTAAATAAAGATAAGCTTATACTAATAATCCTATAGTATATATAATAGAACTAAGAATCTATAAATTACTTAATAACCTAATATAGAAGAGGGTTATTTATTATAACTTTAGCTTAGGTAGAATATTTATTAGACCTTTATAATATATAAGGGAAGCTAATAAGATAAGAGGAGTTAGATAATTTAGAGGTTATAGCCCTTTTTATATTTATAATTAAGGGCTACCCTCGTAATATCTATACCTTAATCTATAAGCTAGCTTAGTAACCTTAGAAAGAAATTAATAAGGCTTCTATAGAGCTTAAAAGAGTAGAGGCGAAGAATCTCTAGGATATTACTAGGGCTTTCTTTTTATTAAACTATAGTAATTATTACTAGGCTATAAGTTTTATAAACTAATTAACTAGCTATTACTTCTACTATAACTCTATATAGGATTAGAATAGTAATTAGCGCTTTATTAAGGCTATATAAGACCTTAATATATAGTATTATAAGATAGGAGCCCCTTTATAACTCCGAAAGCTCCTATTAATTAATACCTATATAGTTAATTTAGTTTAGTAAAGGGATAGATTTATTAAGCTCGGAATTACGCCGCAGCCCCTTCGCAAAAAGACTATAACAAATTCACCTAGTTCGCAGGTATAATTCGGGAAATACTATATAGGTATTTTAACCTATACCCTCTACTAGTTAAGGAAAATAATATAGGAACCCTATACGTTCCTACTACTCGCAAGCAAACCCTTATATAAAGTCGGACGCGCGCCGCACTAGGGCTAATTATATTAGAGCTAAACGGGCTACTGAGGCTCTCGTAGTAATACCCTCGCTAAACCTTCTAATAAGGTGCTGCGAAAGCTACTATATAAGATAACTCCTTAACCTAAAAGGTTAACCTTCTAGTAAGGTGCTAAAGGTGCTGCGAACGCTACTATATAAGAGGTAACTCCTTAACTAGAGAGGTCTTTCCTAAGAGGTTCTTATAGCTAGAAGCATAAGAAGCTCTGCTACGAGTAGGGCTTTATACCTCTCCCTTATCCTTATCCTTATCCCTTAACTATATTAGTACTAGACCCCGTATATAAATATACTAAGCCCGAGCGAGGCATGCCTTTTAGTATAAATAACGTAGAGGGGATCGCTAGAGAGTTTAGCCTCGATATAATTAATAAAACCCGCTCCTTTATTAACTACTCCGCTATATATAGAGAGTATATTATTAGTATAGCCCTTAAGAGGGCTTACCTTAATACCCCTATAGGGGACTCTATAAGGCGTAATAGCATTAGAGCTAAGTAAGTAAACTTAGTAGCGGAAGTTCGGCGGGTCGTTATATACCCTATAGAGTAGCCCTTCTTCGAGCAGGTCCTCTATATTGCTAAGGTAGAGGCGGCCTAGGCGGCGAACGTCGGTGAGTATAGCTTGCGCTAACTAATAGAGAGAGCGTTGCTAACGATAGTATAGCTAGCGGATAAAGCAGTGATAGAGGTAGTATTAGCGGCGCGGGTAGTACGCGAGAGGAAAAGTTAATAGTTTTATAGTCTATTAAATAATTAAAAACTATGTTATTATTGATATGAAGTTAAAGATCGTGAGGCTATCTAGTGTAACGGGCACGTATAAGTGCAGCTATAGTTAGGAAAGTTACGATCACGTAACCGAAGGCTATATATTATCAGGAGGCGCGGAGTTAGAAGGTCTATTGCACTTAAGCAGGTAAAATCACTATGCAGTGGCCAGAGGCCAGGGATAGATTTATATATAGCCTCTAATATATTAAATAAGCTAGAGCTCTAATTTAAGAAGGATTACTATCTCTATATTTTAGTAGTATAACCTTAAGTAATAGTATATTATTCTCTAACTCTAAAATCCCCTTAGTTACTTAATATATATCTATAATTACTATAGAGTTCTATAACTTAACTATTAATTGTAATATAGCTCTATAAGATACCCTATTAAGCTAAGAAGACTTTGAGAAGGTACCTTTCTTCCCTTTATACCCTCCTACTTCTTTACTTATAGATAATAATATAGTAGACTTTAGAAATAATAATAATATTATGCTATTTCCTATAGTAGATATTTCTTAACCTATTTATAAATTATTAGTATTATCTAGGTCTATTTTATTTAAAATACTAAATAATAAGCTTAAATACCTTAGATATTAGCCTTAGTTATAGGTCTTATAGACGCTAAGTTATAGTATAACTATTAAGTAATACCTAAGAACTATACTTATAGATATATTATTATATCCTAAGAGGCTTAGTCCTTTAAATAAGTATAACTATAGCTATATAGATTATATCTAGTAGAGGGTTAACTAGTAAGATTAGACTAAGTAAAACACGCCTAAGGGAGCGTATTATTATAACTTCTTATACCTAGTATAATAGGGCGGGTAGTCTTAGCTATACTAAGGATTAGGGTAGGATAAGGAGTATAATAAAGAGGAAGAGGTAATAAGGCTATTATTAAGATATAACCTATAATAAAAGATAATTAAACCTAAGGGACCTTTTTAATAATAAGATCGCCTACCTAGAAGATATTATTAATAAATTAGATCTATAAATAGAGTTTATTTACTATTTCTATAAAATAGTTTTATTTATTTTTTAAGACTCTCCTTTATAATATTATAAAGAGTCTTAAGGGGATAATTAGAATAGGATATAATAGACTTAGCTATATAACTTTTAGAAAACTCCCTTAGTATATAGACTTATTATAGGAAGACTATAGAGTAGAGCGTAGAAGAGAGGAGTATAGTAGACTAGAAGATAGTATATATATTATTATAATTAGTATCCTAATAACTATATACCTCGTTTTTTAGTATTTTCTTAGCGAATCCGCGCCTAATTTAGATAATCTCTTTTAATTAGATCTATAAATTATTCTATATATCCTTTAAGCCTACTCTTAATATTCTTACCTATTTATAAGTAGAGCTAAATTATTTATTATCTTTCTAGTTCCTATCGGTTCTAGCCCTTTCTAGTACTAAGCGTTAGTATCCTAGTTTTACCTAGTAATATATACGTTAAGAGTTAGGGTTTTTAATACAGTCTTACCTAGGTATAAAGGTCTCTTAGGGTCGTCTAGGTTAATATACTTCTAGACTCTAGTAGCTTAGGCTTTAGCCTAGATTATAATATACTAAGTAGCGAAGTCCCTACGCATAGTTAAATAGTATAATACTATAGTAATAGAAAAAATTATAATTAAGGTTATTTAGAAATAGAGGGTTTATAGTAATAGAGGATAGTATATAGTAAGGAGGAAAGAAGGAATAGGAGAGAAGAAGTTTTAGTAAATACTTTTAATAGTAAAGGCTTATTTTAAAATAGTAATTAGGGGTCTAGTTAGAGCTAGGCTTATAACTATTAAGAAATATCCTATAGGGCTATATTTATAGTTACTAAAGAGCTTATTCTATTAAAACGAGAGTAGCTATAACGTAGTTGCTTATAACTATAGTTAGAGGAATAACCTCTAGAAAAAGGTCGCTCCGGAGCCGACGTTAGTCACGTGCTGCGCTAGGAACGGGCGATACTAACGGCATCACGATAATACTCTTATCCGAAGCTCTCTTAGCGCTGGCTAACGCTTGCCAGGCCAGTCGTCAAGTGCAAATCATCGCGACTTAGAATGACTTCACCGATCCTCCCTCATTTCAAAGACCCAGATTCAGATACTGGCTCCCCGACGCCAGCGTCGATGCCGAGGCGCTCAGCAATGACATCAAGTCTGCGGCGAGACTCGGATCAGGAGGTGTCGAATTGCTGCCCTTCCACAACTATGGCGGCTCACTTGGTCCACCACCAAAGGGAGTTGATTGGTCTACGGCCGGGTTCGGAACTCCAGACTATCTGAAGTTGTTCATGGCAGCTTTGGAGGCTCATAAGGAAGCCGGATTGAGAATGGATTTCGCATTCGGCCCCAATCAGGGGTAGGGTGTTCCTGCCCATCCGTCCGACGAAGGGCTTCAATGGGATTTGGTGAGTGTTTTTGGAAGCAAAGAAAAAGTCCCAGGCCATTTGAGTAGGGTTCTAATCCAAGTTTGCATGCAGTTTGCCGAAACCAGCACCGTCACTCCCGGGACCGCTTTCAATGGAACAGTTCCGGGATGGGGAACCGGAGACCTCGTAGCTGCCGTGTCCGCAGTAGTGGTCTCCCGAACGAACGTAACACGCAGTGTCACTGGAGATCTTGGCCAGCAAAAGATTTGGTGGGAAGACTTGGTGTTGAAAACCAACTCTATTATAGACATCACCTCTGGGGTGTCAGCGGACGGAAAGATATCTGCGGCCTTCCCGAGAAGCTCTTCAGAAGCTCTGGATACCGAATTCTTCTTCTTTTACCAGAAGCTCTCCGGGAACAAGAACCTCAAGTTCGAATCCAACAGAACAGCCAACATATGGGACAATGGGTCTTACGTTGTCGACCAGTTCAGCAGCAGAGGTGCTCAGACGATCCGAAGTTTCTGGGAGGAGTGTATGTTTGTCGACAATGTCAAAGATTTGTTGATGGAAGTGGGTCACTATGGTATGAGATCCTTCTCACTAGTACGGCTTATGATGATGACTGACCTTCTATCACAGGTTGGGAGGACAGCTTAGAAATTCGGTCCAACATTTCCTGGACTCGGACTCTGCCTAATAGATTCTAGAAGATGTTCAGCTATCAACTGCAGCTATACTTACCCCTCATCATATTCAGAAACAATAACATCAACTTACAGAGCGCTGAGCCCGGCCATACTCGTTGCACCCTCGACACCGATAACCAGGGACGGGTATCACAAACTAGTGCGGTGCAGAGTAATAGAGTCAGTATAGTTAGGTATATCTAAGGTTAAATATTCTTCTCTAGCCCTCTAACTATTAGGTAAGGGCTAGAGGACTTATCTAGGGGTTACCTAGTGCCTCCCTATAGCCCTAACTCCTATAGACTTCCCTAACTTAGCTTATTAAGCCCTTTTCCCTATAATTTTATCCTAGCTTATAATATAATCCCCCCCCTCTAAACTAGTCTACCCTTAGACTAGTTTAGTCTATAGTTATCTAGAGGGTACTTAATACCTCCCTATAGGACTTTATAACCTCCTAGTTTTTATAAGTCTAGAATTTAATATCCCTTATTCTAGTTTTATAACTCTTTTTTAAATAGCTAGGTTATTTAGAGGAGTAGTTAATTAGTAATAAGGTACTTATCCTCTACCCTAGCTACTCTTATAGCTCTTATACCTAGGTAGTATATAACTTTATAGCTTAAAGGAGTAATAAGCTAGTAATAGGGTTCCCTTATATTCTAACTACTCTTATAGCTTTATTAGATAGGTCTAGGACTACCTAGTAGTTATCTAGATAGCTATAGCTAAGTTTCCTTATAAGGGTTACTCCTTCTTTTATAGGGCTATACTAAAAGATATTATTATTTAGGCTCGTTTTTATTACTTTAAATTTACCCTTAGAATTATTATATTTCCTACTTATTACTATATTTTTAATACCTTTATAGGAGTAATAAAGACGTTCTCCCTCTAGGGATAAAGAAGTCTTTATTATAGTGTAGGGTGCTACTAGTAGTTATCTAGTAGTTATCTAGTGCCTCCCTATGCTTAGTAACGTCAGCTAAAGCTAAATAGTATAGTAATCTAGAGATTATCCTCCTTTTAGCTATTGTTATAATGCCTTTAGCATCGCCCGTTCCTAGCGCGGCATATAACTAACGTTAGCTCCGGAGCGACCTTTTTCTAGGGGTTATTCCTCTAACTATGGCTATAAGTAACTACGTTATAGCTACTCTTATTATAATAGATAAAGCTCTTTAGTAACTATAAATATAGCTCTATAGGATATTTCTTAATAGTTATAAGCCTAGCTCTAACTAGACCCCTAACTACTTTTTTAAAATAAGCCTTTACTATTAAAAAGTACTTATTAAAACTTCCTCTCTCCTATTCCTTCTTTCCTTTTTATTATATATAATTCTATACTACTACGAACCCTCTATTTCTAAATAACCTTAACTATAATATCTTCTACTACTACTACTATAATATTATATTATCTAATTATATATAGGGATTTCGCTACTTAGTATATTATAATCTAAGCTAAAGCCTAAGCTACTAGAGTCTAGAAGTATATTAACCTAGATAACCCTAAGGGACCTTTATACCTAGGTAAGACCTTATTAAAAACCCTAACTCTTAATATATATATTACTAAGTAAAACTAGGATATTAATACCTAGTACTTATAGGAGAAGAGCGCTTATAATTAATATATCGCTCTACTTAACTAGGAGGCTCTAGAAGAGGCTACCCCTAATATTACTTCTAGGACTACTCCTAAGTCTACTACTAGGATATAAATAATTAATAAATTATAACGCCTTTAGCCTCTAGCTACCCTAGTTATAATTAATAAGAATACTATAGGTATATAAGAATAATACCTAGAGCACTTTTTTTTACTTACTATATAAGAGTCTAAGTAAACCTACGAGGACTAGGAGTTTAAATAGATTAACTATCTAGTTATAGAGACTATTACTTATAATATTATTATACCTATATATATAGAACTTCTCGCTAAAGGGGATATAACCCTATATAGCTTTATTATTAATCTTAAATATTACTATACTCTAAGCAAGGCTAATACCCTTATTACTATTTAAGAGGAGTATATCTAAGTCCTAGAGAAAGCGAATAGGAGTATTAATCCTAACGCCTAGATTAAGGACTTTAGGGGTATTTACCTCTATACTACCTAGCCTAAGCTTCCTAAAGTAAGTAATACCCTTGCTTTAAAGATTTTTCTTTAAGTAATAAGGTATTACTTTATATCTACTTAGGCTAATATAGAGATTATAGATATCTTTAAATAGGAGTAAGTAGGGATACTAATCTCTAATATAAGCTAATATACTAATATATTTAAGGACCTCTTATATAAGGATATACTCTACTCGAGGTTATAAGGATAAAGCGCTAGGGTCTTTATAACGCTAGCTAGCTATATAGACGAGGCTAACCTATTAAGTATTCCTATAACTAGTAACTTATCTAGTAGTAAATAGTACCTATATAGGTTAAGCTATTAATAGCTAAGTATTAATTATAACTACTTAGAAGCTACTTTAACTACATATTACTAGAAGGGCCCCTATATATTAGTAATAGATATATAAGTAGCTTAGATTTATAACTAGTTAAATAATAACCTATACTTTACTAATCTTTATAGGGAACTTACTTATAAGGGCTAGCTATACGCTATACCCTATAAGAGTAAAAACTACTAAAATAATAAAAGGGGTAATAAGGGTTTATCTAAGAAATCTAACGTAGCCCCGAGCTACCCTATTAATATAGTAATAGTTGCTTTTTATATAGCCCTCTTAAATAAGGTTAGGGATAAAGTAGTTAATTTAGATAAAGAGGACCTAAGTATCTTTATAACCCCCTACTTAGGACCTTATATAGTATATAAGTCTATAGTCCTAGATAACTATAGAGGGATATACCTTATTAATAATAAGTCCCTACTTATCCCCTCCTTAATTAGGTATTATAATAGAGAATAGGTTAATTCTAGAATAGCTTTATACCTAATTATTATAAAAGGTATATAGATTATTAAGAACGCTCTTAATAGCTTAAAAGGTATAAATATAGAGGACCTTATGCTTTATAATATAGGATATATAGAGAACTTTTATATTAATATTATCTCTAAAGCGCTACTTTCAAAGATAGGTATTTAATACTCAGGGTATAATAATATATTTCGCTTTAGAACCTATAAGAATAGCGTTATAGTTAAGAAACTCGTTAGGAAAGCGAACCTTACCTTCCTTAAATATAAGCCTCGTTCCTTATACTCTATTCCTAAGCAGATCCCCTGAAGTATTAATATTATTATTAATAATATAAACTACGTGCTTATAATATATAAGTATACCTCTTTAATATTACTACTAGACTAGAGCGATAATATAATACTTTAGTACCTCTAAAGCGGGTACCTTAGCCCTAAGGCTCTAGAGTAGCTAGTATATACTACTCAGGGGGTAAGGATTAAACGCCTAACGCGCCTATAGTACTAATACTATATAGTTATATATACTAAATAGGTAATTTCAAGACGAATATTAGAAGATAAAGCAATATACCCTTACTATAGGATCGCATAGGATCTTTTTAATTACCCTAAAGGCTTTAAGTAGAACTAGTAGCTCCTTATTATTAAGGATAAATATACTAGTTAGCTCTTCGTATTTCTATGCGTTAATAAGACCTATAGTAGCGTTATACTCGCTCTATATACCTTTAAGTAATAAGTATCTTAATAGAAGGGACTTTCTATTTATAAAATCAAATAAGACGTTAAGAGGTTAGTAATTTCACTTATAAGCTATATAGGATATAAGGATTAGACCTATATAGAAGGAATAGAGGTTAAAACGACCCCTCTATATATAAAGGAACTAAATAGCAGAGGGGAATAGGCTAGTTAGGAAGTTATAACTTAAATAATTAAGATACTTATTATAGCTAGCTTACTTATAAAACTATAAGCTAAGATAGTACTAGTAGCGACGACGCTTTATAATATAAGCCTACTTAAGCGCTATAACTAGTATTCGCTACTATAGATTAAAGAGGAGTAGTTCTACTAGTACCTTTACTAGTAGTAACCTAATAATAGAGCGACCCTAACCCGCGACCTTCGCCCTTACTAGGGATATATATATACCTATAGCTACTATACGTACCCCCTTAAGAGGGAACGAGAGAGAGGAATTAATAAGAGAGACTTTAAGGTAATACCGCGGGGATATATTAGATACCTAGTAGGATACGTTCTAAATACCTATAACCTATATAAAGTCTAGATCCCTATATTATAAATAGTTATTATTATATAGAATATAACGTTTAATAAATAGACTTTCTATATAAAGGACGAGGTAAAAGAGGCTATCCTAGATAATATTATCTATAAGATAGTAAAGGAGATTAAAAAGCCTATATTATAAGTTAACTTTAAACTTTAGATCCTAGGTATTATAAATAAGGATAAAGCTATATTAATACTTATAACTAAGTAGTTACCTATACTAACCCTCGTTCCTATAACTAAGTCTCTAAATAGAAGAATCCTAAAACTTCTAAAGGGATAGGTAGGTTAGATAGGGGGGTAGCTATTATCCCCTAATCCTACGCTAGAGCTAGATAAAGCCTCGCTCTAATAAATAAAGTAATACGTATAGTATATATACTAGGAACGAACTATATATATAAGGCTATTAGGGATATCGATTCTAAAGGGGAATAGATTAAGGATTATATTATAGTTAAATTACTCCCCGCTTTATAATATATTTCTAAAGCGGGTAAGAGTAATAAGAACGAACCTTTAGATAGTAAGCCCTTAAATCTACTAGTATAGCTATATTAGGATATAGAGGAGAGGGCTAATACTAAATAGAGGTCTAACTAGGTATATAACTAGGAAGGCTATAGCTAAACTTATTAAAGCTAATAACTATATAATCTACTACCTAGTAACTTATAACTAGGAATAGTAGAAAGCAAATCCCGCTCTAGTTACTAGTTTTTACTCTAATACTATATAGAGCGGGAGCGGGTATCTAGCTTCTTTAAGACTTTTATATCTAATTAATAGAAAGCCTTTTTAGAAGCTAAAATAGGGTACTATACGCTCTATAGCTATATTTATACTGCTATTTATAGCGCGAAACCCGCTACTATAACTATAATAATCTATAAATATCTTACTACTAACGACCTTACTAAGCTACCTCGCTCATAGGAAGAACTTTTAAACCTCCTATAGGCGCTCTAAACTCGCTTTAAAGAAGTAGCTAAGGTTAAGATAGGTAAATTATAAGAAATAGATACGTAGCGTATTATTAATTAAGAGATAATAATAAAGAGACTAATCCCTTTAAAGTAGGTATTTACCTATAAATTTAATAAGGATAATATCCTTAACTAGTATAAAGCAAGGATCTATATTTAAGGCGATTAGTAAGAGAAGTCGCCCCTTAAATAAACTTATATAGCGACCCTCGCTACTTATACTTTTAAGGTAGTAATAGTAATTACTATATAATTCGACCTCGAAGTTAAATAATTCGACGTTATTAATACGTTCCTAAACGCCTCTTAGGATCTAAACGAAGACCTAATTATTTATAAGTTACTAGATACCTTTAAGTAGCTTAGAAAGTATATTAAATTACGCTACGCGCTCTATAAGCTAAGGGATATACTACTGCTCTAGTATAAGGAGTTCTCCTTAACCCTTTAGTATTTAAGACTTATACCTATAAGTAAAGACCTATATCTCTTCTAATTAACTAAGAAGAGGGTCCTCGTTATCCTTTATATAGATAACTTCCTTATCCTATTTTATAAGAATTACAAAGAAGTAGTATAATAGGTAATTACTAGCCTAAAAGAAGTATATAAGTTAAAGGAATAAGGCCTAGTTAAGTACTATCTCGGAATTAGAGTTATCTATAACTAAGCTATATAAAAGATATACCTTTCTTATAACTAATATATTAAGCTAGGTATAAAGAAGTTTAATTTACTTAGCTTAAGAGCGCTAGTAACCCCCCTTCTAAACCTACTACTCTTAAAGAGTAAAATAATTATAATACTATTAGAAGTAAAGAGTTTTTAAGAGAAGATTAGCTCTATACTCTATATTACTATTATAATCTAACCCGATATTGCTTTTATATATTCTCTACTCTTAAGATTCCTAACGAATCCCGCTCCTTATTACTATACTACTACTAACTAGGTTATATAATACCTATATTATACTTATTACCTCGCAATACGCTTTAGTAACTCAGGGGGTAGATAGGTACTACTACTTATAAGTAATACTTTATTTATAGATAATAAGGAGACGTAGAGGTTATCTTAAGGGTATATAATCTTACTCTTTAGAGGACTAATCTAGTAAAAGGCTACTTGATAGGCTATAGTAATAATATTAATAATAGAAGTAGAGCTTCTAAGCCTTAAATATATATCTAAGGAGATTATTACTCTTTAGAGGCTATTTAGGGATATTGCTCTTAACCTTAGTAATATCTAGAAGATTTACTATAATAACTAATAGATAATTCGTCTTATAATAAGCGAAAAGGAACGGATCTTAGCTAGGTTATAGTATATTAATATTTAGAATATATAGCTATAATAAGAATACGCTAGAGGATTATTTAGCGTAGTATATATATTAACGAATAATATACTAGCTAATAGTCTTATAATAGTTCTTAACTATAAGAAATTTAAATAGTGCTATTCGCTCCTTAATCTAAAGAATATATAGAGAATAATTATAATAAATAAGGGATACTTTAAATAAGTATAGGAGAGCTAGTAGCGCTTAATTTCTAATTAGTTTATAGCCTATTAGCTAGGGAGCCTAAAGTTACTCTTATAGGAGTGAAAGAATATAATATACCCTAAAGGGCTACCTTAAAACGCTAATTTTCTACTACCTAACCTCAGAGGATTCGCTCGTATTAATCTATTAGGATATTATATAAGGGTAGTAATACCTCTAGTAAATATATACTAATAAGACTATCGACTACGTAGTATACTATATTAGCTACGTTACTAGTAGGCAGATAAGGTATAAGTATACCCGCGCTAACCGCTAAGGTTCTAAATAGAACTAGGGTAGGAGATAGAGTAATAACGCTATATATACTAGAACTACCTATTACTATAGAAGCCCTACCTAAACCCTTATTACTACTACCCTTCTTTATTACTACGATCTCCTCTTTCTAGGTAGTAATAGCCTTATAGAGCGTAGCTCTCTAATAAGTAAGGGTCTATAGGTTATATTAGAAGATAGTTATAGAAACGAAGCGCGTATAGAACCTTACCTTTCTAACTACTAGGTTATCTAAAGTCTTAGCTTTAGTATATTAGTAAGCTATAATAGTAATAAGGGCGCTTATTTATTAATAAGGTACCTTACCCTTATAATAGTAGTTATACTTACCTACTATACTAAGTAAGCACCTTTTAGCTAATAAGCCTAAGAGCTTGCTTAAAATATACTAAAAGTAGCGCTTACTAAATAGGGGTACTTACTCCGCCTCTATACCTCTACTAGGGAGAGGAGGGCTAGGAGGGGGCTTTAAACTACCCTTATTAGTACCCTCCTTATTATCTATCTCCTTAGGGATTATAATAATAATAAGGTTAGTAATATTCTAATATATAGTTATAGTAATAAAGGGATTATAACTTATTAGGAGCTATCCTCTTAGATCGCCTAGGAGGGTAACCCTAGGGCCTCTTAAGCTATAAACCCTTACCCTTAGAGCTATTTTCTATAAGTCGCTTCTACTTCCTTCTACTTATTATATAATATATTAATATATTATATATTAATAATAAGAAGGAACGATATATATATAACCTTATTATTACTCTCTAGGGGAGGAGGGCGCGCCCCTCTACCCCTAGCTTTACTCTTGCCTTTAGTAGCGCGCGCCTTCTCGAGGGCTATAGCCTAACTAGTCTTCTTTTTAGGAGGTATCTATAAATATATTAATATATTATAATACCTTTAAGATCGTCGCGCGTTATAGGTATATATATATATATATATGTAATAAGGTTATTATTAGAACTAAAGTTAGGTATATATATAGTTATTATATTATATATAGGGAAGAGTTAAGAAGGTAGGAGGGTAGCTAGGTTATTTTATTTAGAATTAACGCGATAGTAGCCGCCCTACCTAAGCTAATAAGAGATAATAGATTCTATTACTATTAGGAAGAGTTAGTAAATAAAGGGTATTATAATAATAATAGTACTAGTTATTAAGGTAGAAAACTACGACTATTTACGCTTTGCCTATACCTAATATAAACAACTTTACTTTATTATCTCTTTTATAAATAGGCTTATTAATAGGTTATTTATTAATATATCGCTTTATATTTAGGTATTTCAAGTAATACTGCGTAATTAGGCGCTTCTCTAGCTATAGCTATATCTAGGGGGGTATATCATAATACCTTTAGTATCACCCGTTCCTAGCGTAGTATATAACTAATATTAGCTCTAGAGCGACCTTTTTCTAGGGGTTGTTCCTCTAACCGTGGTTATAAGTAACCACGTTATAGCTTCTCTTGTTATAATAGATAAAGCTCTTTAGTAACTATAAATATAGCCCTATAGGACGTTTATCAATAGCTATATAAAAGCCCGGTTTTAGCGTTAAGTTAAAAATATATAGAAATCGTTCGAAATTTCGCCCTACTAAAATCTCTTCTTCTTACTTCTTTAGATTTATAATACTATTACTACTAATAACTTACTATTAGCCTCCTACTCCCCTACTAATAACTTTATCTTAATTACTATATAACGAATTTATTATTATATTATCCTCTACTACTAAGACTACTAACGCCGCCCCCTATCCTGCTACTACGCTAAATACTACTAATATCCTTATAATAAGTAAGCTCTAGGCGTGCTCCTACTACTACTACCTCTTAGCGTAGGTAAAGTAGGAGCTGCTTATAGATATAGATACTAAGCTTAAGCTACTTATAAGCTTAATTATATACTTTAAGAGCGATAATAAGTATATAGTCCTTAGCTAGTACTTAGCTAGTACTTATCTAATACTTCGCTAGCTTTAGGCTCTAAGTTACTTACTAATTTATAGATTTATTACTAATTTATTTATTTTTTAAGCGCCTCTATTAAATATAAGCGTTATATTAAAATAGGTAATAGAAGGGCTTATATTAATATAAGTTTTACTTATTATTTTCTAGTTCTTAGCTACTAACTCCCTATAGCCTACCTATTATATAATAAGCGCTACTAATACGCTTAAGTACCTAATAGATAAGGGCTATTCTAAGCCTAATATTTAGGTATAGTATACTAAGAATAAGGTAAGTTATCCTATACCTCCCTAGTACTTTACTATTAGTCTCTAATTATATATAAGAGGAGATCCTTACTACCTAGCTTATAATTAAGAAAGCCCTCTAAGCTAAGAAAAATAAGGCTAATATTATACCTAAGAAGCATAAGGCTAAGGAGGTAGAGATCTCTATAAAGGTAGAGGATCGCTAGGTAGGCGCCTTAGAGGAGGCTATTACTTACTAGTAGCGCCTCGCTAAGGAGGTTAAGAAGTAAACTAAGTTATTATATAAATAATATAAGGAGCTTACTTATTACTATATAGTAATATAGTAGCTAGCTTAGAAGTAGCTAGTAATATAAGAGGTATAAGCTAAGCGCGCTAAGGAGTTACTTAACTCTTATAATAAAGTTATAAGTTTATTTAAACCCTACTAGTACCTCCCTAGTACTTTGCTAGTTAATATTTCTAACATAAAGGAGAATTATAAGGCTTTAGCTATTATATCTATTATAAGGGGAGATAATAATAATAATAATAATACTAAGGGCGCTAGTACCTAATAGACTTAAAACTTTTAAGAGCGCCCCTAGTAGGGTACTAATAACCTCTAGGTAATAGTTAGTTACCTTTAGGTATTTTTCTAGTCTCTTTTTACCTTATTAGGGGCTTTTAGGCTAGTAAATTAAGATACCTAGCTAGCATGCCCTGTTTCTACCTAACTACTAGTTACCTATTAAGTTATCTATTAAATTATATAGCGATTGCGATGCTTTTGCTTATAATTAGGCTTTATAATTACTTTATAAGTCCATTAATATATTATATTACAGCTCCTATAAATTATCTAGTTCGCTATAGCCCTTCTATTTAATAAGGTACTAATAGTAATATCTAGGGCCCCTATAGGTAACGATATAGTCTACTATATAGATATTATCGTTATTATTAATTAGGATATCTCGTAGTAAAACGGCTAAGCTAAAAAAGGGCTCTAATTATATAGGCGCGAATATATTATAGATGTAGTATTTTCTATCTACCTATAGCTTATACGCCCTTCCCCTATTAATTCCTTATTAGATCCTAAATAGGCTTAAATATTTATTAGAAAGTTTACGCAAGGGCTGCCTCTACTTAATATTTTTAGTTAAAAGTAGAACGAGGTCTCCTATAGCGAAGATAATAGGGGTCCTCCTCTAATTATAGAACTTGCTATATATTTTATTATACTTCTAAAGTAAGTTAGTCATAGCTAACCTCTAGGTAAGTAGGCTATAGATTCTCTTATATACTACTAGTGGAAAGGGCTAGAACTAATAGGAACTAGAAAGATAATAAATAACATAGCTCTACCTATTGAGCTCGGAATTACGCCGCAGCCCCTTCGCAAAAAGACTATAATAAATTCACCTAGTTCGCAGGTATAATTTGGGAAATACTATATAGGTATTTTAACCTATACCCTCTACTAGTTAAGGAAAATAATATAAGAACCCTATACGTTCCTACTACTTATAAGTAAACCCTCGTATAGAGTTAGACGCGCGCTATACCGGGGCTAATTATATTAGAGCTGAACGGGCTACTAAGGCTCTCGTAGTAACGCCCTCGCTAAACCTTCTAGCAAGGCGCTGCGAAAGCTACTATATGAGATAACTCCTTAACCTAAAAGGTCGACCTTCGAGCAAGGTACTAAAGGTAAAAGCTACTATATAAGATAACTCCTTAACTTAAAAGGTCGACCTTCTAGCAAGGTAAACGCTACTATATAAGAGGTAACTCCTTAACTAAAGAGGTCTTTCCTAAGAGGTTCTTATAGCTAGAAGCATAAGAAGCTCTGCTACTACGAGCAAGGCCTTATACCTCTCCCTCTTCCTTATCTAACCTATAATAAATCCTTAACTATATTAATACTAGACCCTATATATAAAAACGCTAAGCCTGCGCGAGATATGCCCTTTAATATTAATAACGCGCGAGAGCTCGCTAGAGAGTTTAGTATTAATATAATTAATAAAACCCGCTCCTTCTTTAACTACTCTATTATATATAGAGAGCGTATTATTAATATAGCCCTTAAGAGGGCTCTTATTAATACCCTTAGAGGGGATACTTATTATTATATTATAGCTAAGTAAGTAGACTTAGTAGTAGAAGCTAGGTAAGTTATTATATACCTTATAGAGTAGCCCTTCTTTAAGCAGGTCCTCTATACTATTAAGGTAGAGGTAGCCTAGGCCCCTTAGGGGAATATTAATAAGTATAGCTTGCGCCGAATAGAGAGAGTATTACTAATAATAGTATAGTAAAGATAGAACGACTTCTAGCGGACGAAGTAGTAATAGAGGTAGTATTTAATAGCAGCGCGGGTAGTATATAAGAGGAAAAGTCGATAGTTTCGTAGTTTAAATAATTAAAAACCACGTTATTATTAATATAAAGTTAAAGATCGTGAGGCTATCTAGTAGGGTACGTATAAGTATAGCTATAGTTAGGAGAGTTATGATCACGTGACCGAAGGCTATATATTATCAGGAGGCGCGGAGTTAGAAGGTCTATTGCACTTAAGCAGGTAAAATCACTATGCAGTGGCTAGAGGCCGCTCTACCTATAAATAGGTAAGAATATTAAGAGTAGGCTTAAAAGATATATAGAATAATTTGCAGATCTAATTAAAAGAGATTATCTAAATTAGGCGCGGATTTATAAAGAAAATACTAAAAAACGAGGTATATTATTATTAAAGTACTAATAGTAATAATATCTATACTATCTTCCTATCTACTATACTCCTCTCTTCTATGCTCTACTCTATAGTCTTCTTATAATAAGTCTATACGCTAAGGGAGTTTTATAAAAGTTATATAGTTAAATCTATCTTATCCTATCCTAACTATCCCCTCGAGACTCTTTATAATATTATAAAAGAGAGTCTTAAAAAAAAATAAAACTACTTTATAGAAATAGTAAATAAACTCTATTTATAGATCTAATCTATTAATAACGTTTTCTAAGTAAGCGATCTTATTACTAAGAAGGTCCCTTAGGTTTAACTATCTTCTACTATAAGTTATATCTTAATAATAGCCTTACTACCTCTTTTTCTTTATTATACTCTTTATCTTACTCTAATCCTTAGTATAGCTAAAACTACCTACCTTATTATACTAAGCGCGAGAAGTTATAGTAATATACTCCCTTAGGCGTGTTCTACTTAATCTAATCCTACTAGTTAACTCTCTACTAGACGTAGTCTATATAGCTATAATTACGCTTATTTAAAGGACTAGGCCTTTTAGGATATAATAGTATATCTATAAGTATAGTTCTTAGGCATAGCTTAATAGTTATACTACGACTTAGCGTCTATACGACCTATAACTAAAGCTAATATCTAAAATACTTAAGCTTATTATCTAGTATTTTAAATAAAGCAGACCTAGATAATACTAATAATCTATAAATAGGTTAAGGAATATCTACTATAAGAGATAATATAACGTTATTATTATTTCTAAAATCTATTATATTATTATCTATAAGTAAAGGAGTAGGAGGGTATAAAGGAAAGAAAGGTGCTTTCTTAAAGTCTTCTTAGCTTAATAGGGTATCCTATAGAGCTATATTACTATAAATAGTTAAGTTATAGAACTTTATAGTAATTATAGATATATATCGAGTAACTAAGGGGATTTTAGAGTTAGAAAATAATATACTATCGCTTAAGGTTATACTACTAAAACGTAGAGATAGTAATCCTTCTTATATTAGAGCTCTAGCCTATTTAATATATTAGAGGCTATATATAAATCTATCCCTCTACTAAACTAAATTAACTATATAGGTATTAATTAATAGGAGCTTTTAGAGTTATAGAGGGGCTCCTATCTTATAATATTATATATTAAAGTCCTATATAGCCTCGACAAAGCGCTAATTACTATTCTAGTCCTATATAGAGTTATAATAGAAGTAGTAGCTAGTTAACTAGTTTATAAAAATCGTAGCCTAGCAATAATTACTATAGTTTAGTAAAAGCAAAGCCTTAGTAATATCCTAGAGATTCTTTACCTTTATTCTTTTAAGCTCTATAGAAACCCTATTAATTTCTTTCCTAGGTTACTAGGCTAGCTTATAGATTAGGGTATAGATATTATAAGGGTAGCCCTTAATTATAAATATAAAAAGGGCTATAACCCCTTTATCTATCTAACTCCTCTTATTTTATTAGCTTCCCTTATATATTATAAAGGTCTAATAAATATTCTACCTAAGCTAAAGTTATAATAGATAACCCTCTTCTATACTAGGTTATTAAGTAATTCGCAGATTCTTAGTTCTATTATATATACTATAGGACTACTAGTATAGGCTTATCTTTATTTAGCATAGGGTTCCCTTTAGGTCTTATAGTATTAAATCCTACTAAGGTATTAGTAGGGTTAAATATAATATCTCTCGGGGTAGTAGGGGCTAAGTAGGGTAATATAGATAGTTTTATAGACCTAGGGTAGTTAAGATACTTTATAAAGTTAGCTAGTTATTATAAGTTATAATCCCCCTTTTACTTCTTATAGTTATTCCTTCTTTTTATATTCTAGATATTTAGTTCTTTTAAGAATCCTTCCTCTCTATTTAACTCTTTTAAATTAGTAGGAATTATTAGACTAATTTATAAATTAGTATTTATAAGTACTAGTAAGTTAATATCTATCCTATTTAGAGAGGAAACCTCTAGGTCTATAAATAAAGGGGTATACTTAGCTATTTAATATTTAATATTTTCTTAAGCTATCCTTTCCTTATTATCTTTATCTCTTAATTTAAAGTATTAATTATATAGAATTCTATCTACTCTTAGTTAGGTCTAGTATCTTTTAGGAGGTATTTTATTAGTAAACGCATTTAATAAATAATTAATCTAAGCTTAATATCTTATTTTAATAGGCTACTTTAGAGGTACTAGGCTCCTAATCTATATAAAAGACCTAAGCTAATTAATAAAGTAGAGACTAGAGGCTTATAATAAATAATCTATATATTAAAGTTCTACTAGGTATAGTTATTTTATTAAAACTTCCTTAGCTTTATATCTTAGTAGAAAGCTCCTAGTAATAAATATTAGAGTCTATAGTTATCTTTTAGCTCTTCTTCTTAACTACTAATTATTATAAAACTAGTTTCTCCTATCTTATAAGTTAATTAGTAAACCTATAATAACTACTTTAATAGATTTAGGTGCTTATAGATAAATAAGGAGTATATTAGGGGACTTAGCTTTAATTTAGGTAACTATAGTATCCCTTATATCTCTATCTTCGAAATTATCTTCTATACTTCTAACTATCTTATAGTAGAGTAATTAGCTAGGCTTAGTAAGCCTTATAATATAGCGAGTAACTACTAAGATATCCTTCGTATTTATTAGAGTTACTATTTTAAGTATACTAATAGTATTAAATATACTAGCTATAACTTACTATAAGTATAATGGGTAAATCGTCTCCTCTATTACTTCTAAGGTCTTATTCTAATATTTAATAAGGATAGATTTTAATACTACGTCGAAAGGGTCTATCTAACTAGGGATATTATCTATGCTAGGCGGAGGGCGTATATTATATTTAATTAGCTAAAGCTAGTAACTAACCTTATTAAGAGGTCTAAAGCCTAGGATATCTCTATTATTTTATCCCTATACCTAAAACCTACTTATATTTAACTTATTAGGTATAAGCTTTATTAAAAGTCTAATTTTAAGGATAGGAAGGTTTAAGGATCTTAACTCCTAGATCTATATATCTAATGCTTTATTATTATAAAAGATAAATTTCCCTATTATAATATATTAGGAGAAAAGTTAATAAGGGGAAAGTATAAGTAATTTGCAGACTAAAGAGCTAAATAGAAGTAATATTTAAAGAAAAGGAGGAGATATAGCGTAGTAGTTAATATTATATAGTTAGTAGATAAATTAAGTTAAAAAATGAATAATATATATAGGGGGAAAAGAGAGAAACTAGAGAGCTTAAAGGGTAAGGAGTGCGTTTTTATATCTACTAATTACTTTAATAATATAGTAATTTATTAGTAGCCTATAGAAGGAATAATTAACTCTCCTCCCTTACCCTCCTTAGCCTTAATAAAGTAAAACAAACTTAGGATAAAAAACCTATAATAAATAGAATAGTAAATTAGGGTAGTTATATATAGGGAAAGAATAAAGGGAATAATAGTTAGTAGTAGCTATTTAAATAAGTAGCCTAGTTATAAATTAAATAAATATTCTCCTCTATCCTCTATTATTAAATTCTCCCCCTATAATAACTACTTTTAGCTAGCTATTTAATCTTTATTTAACCCCTTTATACTTCCTCTCTTATATCTACGAATTATATCTTCTTATTATAACTAATTATAACTTCCTTATCTTAGGTATTAAAAATACTAATTAACCTCGCCCTTATTATCTCCTATTAGTAGTAACCTTTTAGGTCCTTAGTCCTAATATCCCTATACTTAAAATAAAGAAATATAATATACCTCTTTTTATCTAGTACTCTAATAACTAATTTTAAGTATTCCTTCCCTTTTTTTTAATATCCCTATACCCTCTAGCTAATAATTATAATTCTTAAGTAGCTATAAGCCTTATTTAGCTTCGACTTAATATCCCTAGTAATTAATACTTAGAAGTAGTGTTTATACTATAGATATTCTCTAATAAGACTACTAAGGTAATAAGGCTAGCTTTCTAAAAGGCTTATCTTAGTAAATAAGACTTCGAACGAATATTTAGGGTAACTAAGGGGTCTAGAGAATTCTATTATAAAGTCTTTATTTATACCCTTGCTAGCTTATAGGAGATAAAGGTCTTTTAGTATATAGTAGCTATATATAGCTTATTTATTTAATCCTAAGGTAGTTATAACGTAGTACCCTATATTTACTATAAAGAGCAGGCCTATATTACTAATAACCTTATAT
>JAVHLU010001267.1:0-33873 GCA_036785755.1 Colletotrichum ledebouriae | reverse complement strand
AATAGGTAAGAGCTTAAGACTTTATAATAAGCTTCCTAACCTTATTAACCTATACTAAGCTAGTATATATATTACTAAAAGTAATAGCACTATACTTATTAAAGAGGTCTTAAATAATCGGGTTTATCACGAGCGACCCTATATTAAGATATATTAGCAATATATTTCTAATATCTTAAGGGCACCTTACTATATATTAGTCTTAGGTCTGTAATTCCCTTGAGAATCTCTATTAGTTCCTTTAAGTAACCCTCTAGAATCTTGCTTAGAACTAGTAGTAGGTGTGAGTATATGCTAATTAAAACCTATACTATATATAGTATCTCGTTTATATTTATTAGCATAATTAACTCGAACCGACAAGTATAGCTTATAGAAATTAACTTAACGTTTTTATTAAAGTAAGCCTTACCTATAGAAAAGGTAATTAGCATACCTTAATTATATTCTAAACATACTTCACTTATAATAACGTAGCTATCTTATTCGTTTTATAATAACTATATAGCAATAGCTCTCTATATTTAGAATAGCTAGGGCTTAAGCTTAGCTCCTAGGGTAAGTTTTTTTAATCCAACTACGCATAAATAGCTAAATCTCATAGGAATTAAATAGCGTCTTTACCCTTCTAAAAAAGTATTTCTAGCCGAATTAATACGAAGATACTTAGTAGTTATATCGGATTATAAAGCATAAACCCTCGATTATCTTTTAAGAATAAGACTAAGTTTAAAACGTGTTTTAAATATAATTTAAAATATACCTAGAATACACACCATTTTAGATAACAAGTAGCTTTAATACCTCCTTAGCATAACTTACTAATACTAAATTTATATTAGATTACTCGAAACCACTAGATTGCTTATTATTAGGTTACTAAAAAGGACTCTAGGTTATAAAGTAAACCTCTAGCCCTTTTATAGTAGGTTATAATAATATCTAGGGTATTAGAGGGATTAGTAACCTTAATCTCTCGGAGTTCTAGAGCTAATTTTAGGCAGATTTAAACCCTAGTATAATTTATAGCTCGCCTCTTATAGCAGGTTTAAAAGAATAATAAAAAGATTTCTTTCGCCTAGCTTAGCGCGCTAGTATATAAGTATTATACCTAGTTTATATTAGGTTAGTATTATAATAGGATTATAATTTACTTTAATATATAGCATTAAGAATACTCTTTATTCTAAATTTATCCTTACCTCTTAAGTTAATAATATATATAATACCTCTTAGAGAAGTAGATAGAAAGTTAGGAAACGACTCGTAGAATATTACCTCTTCTACTTTAATTAGATATATTATATTCTCTAAAGATAAGAATACTATAGGTTTTTTCGCTTCTAACTTAGTATATTAAAAACACTTTAGTATTATATCTTAAATATACTTTAAGCTTATTCTAAGGTATACCTAAATGCGATTATTATAGGATTACTAGATATTATTTAATAGGTCCTAAATTATTAGCTAAATTCTATAAAGAATTACTATATACCTTATAATTATATTATCTACTTTATCTCTAGATATAATAAGCGTGAAGTTAAGGGCTTTTTCCTCTTAAGATAACTTTTTAGTATCCTAGTATTAAGGCCTTTTAGGAAGCTAGAAAATATCTTATTTCTTAGTATTTATAATTATATTCTAATTATAATTCTTACCTATCTCTTCTTTATTTAAGATTATAGCTAGCTATAACTATCCGCTTAAGGATATAGCTATTATTATATAGAGACTAATTAGATTAAGCTATTAGGACTTAATATATATAATATAATATATGATAAGAATAGATATAAAGGTATTTAGAATATAATCGGATTATATTTAGATACCCCATATATATAGAGTTTTTAACCCCTATTTTATAAATTATATAGTACTTCCTTTACGCTATTTTTATATACTTTTATAGTAGAGTTATAATTAGTATAAGGTCGGCTACCCCCCCTTAATTAGATATAGCGCTGCGGTATGCCTGCCTAGGATAGTTTAGCGCAGTAGAGGGGGGTAAGATAAGGTTTTGCAGAGGGGTAAGTTGAGGTATAAGCCGGCTAGCCTAGGGCTGTAATGGAATCTGTGACTTTCACGAGGCAACATGAAGAATGCTTCGGGGATCATTCTGTCCAAAGGTTAGAAGCTGCCAAATCTGTTTTCAAATAGTGCGAATGTTCTATTCAGTTGCATGAGTCCGTCCTTGTTATAAGTTTCGAACTGGCATTGGGCGGTTTGGAAACCACACATCATCGCGCTAACTGCTTTTCGTTACGCTCGAGGTACGTAGCTCTCCAGAGTTCGGGCGGCCTACGCGACCTGTTCTCCAGGCTGAGAATGACGGGCCGAACACGTACTTGAGGCCATGTATTGTCCATGTACCTGACATGCAACGCTACGTATGCCACTGGGACAGACAGGTCTGTGTTGATGATCTATTATCCCACCGCCCGGGTAATTATTCACATTTATCGGTCTGGAGGAAAGGACTAAAACTGAACCTCGCGGAAACTATCGAGGATGCATCAAACAACAGGGCTGTTTTCTTGTTTCTTTGGTTCGCGTGATGCGAGTTAGCCTCAAACAGTGCCGCTTTGGCTTCAGATAGAAAAAGCATCCTGCTGGAAAGCTGACTTATGAAAAAAGAAAGCTCCAAAGTATCCGTCCCGTTCCCGTACCCGTAATTTACCGTGCCTTGCCGCAAGTGCGCCGCAAGCTTGGTAAGGGCCATTTGGGACCTGAGTAGTGAGTGTACTGTGGTAGTGCCATGCGCGAGGGCGATTCTTCCTGGGTAAGGGGAAAGACGAACGAATGCAAGCCGCAGGACGCATGTGCTGTGACTCTTGTGTGTCCAACGCGTGGGCTCCATCTCGTAGCCGTCGTACCCTGCCGCAAGCGCTTTCCCCTCCCCCTCTCCCCCAGCCATGGCATCTCACCTCTTTCCCCCGCGCCCCCCAGCAAGCCAAGCCTTCACGACAGGCCTGACATGGCGTCGAGATGGATCACCAGAGGAGGAGGAGAGGAATTTGGTCTGATCTGGCCCTGCTTCTTTTCGAGGCTCGCCCTACAGCCATTTCACTCTGCCATTGGGCCGGCCGACTGGGCCTTTGCCTGCTGTTACTGCTGCCTCTGGCTGGTTCGAAAAAGATCTTCCCGCATTTCGAACCCGGGGACGCTTACACGCAAAGTCTAATCATCACATTTGCAACAGCAGACCTATGGTGCCTTTTTTGCCACCCATGTTCGCAACAGCAGACCTCTCTTCCCTCTAGTCTCCTCGTCTTTCTCGTGGCGGTTTCTTTGAATCCTCTGTTCCAGCCTCTCGTCTCTTTGCCGGCGCGGCGTCACAACGAGGGTGTGTCCCTCTTCTTCCCGCCTTGTTTCTCCGCGACCTGCCGGGCACATGGCTGCCGTCCCATCCCTCTGGTCCGTGACGACTGAACATTCTGTCTCTTGTCACTATGCGTCCAGGAAAGCTGAAACAAAGTCGACGAAAAGATTTAGGAACAGGTCAGCTTTTTGCTGCGTGGAGTCGTGGACGTGGTCGTGTCCACAAGGCGGCGGGCGGCGGCAATGCAATGCGAGAAACGAAATTCCACGTTCGTTACAATGGCCGTTCCCCCCCCTAACCAACCAGTATACAACCCCCTTATCGTTTTCGACTTTTTTTGAGGTTCCCTCCCCCGTTCGCATTCCACTTCTCCATCGGAGCTTCACGGGAGCGAGCTGTCATGAAAAAAAAAAAAAAAAAAAAAAAAAAAGACGACCAGTACTGTCGTATGTCGCTGATGAGCCCAAAAAAGATGACGTTCGGATGCTGCATGAGAGCCGCTTGGCCCCGCCGCAATCCCACTTCACACTTCACCCCCCCCCCCCCCCCTCCCTAAGTAGCCGAGAATCTAGTGCAAGTTACCCCGCGCCCCATCGTGATGGAGCCAATCATTGGCTGTCTCCATGCAGAGAGGCTTACCTCTACCTGTTCGTTCCGACATTCTCCGGTATACAATTCCAACTTCCTTCGTCCTCCTCATAACGCCTAACGTTCCGTCTCACAGATCCGAAGAAGATAGGCGGAAATGTCAACGTGACAATCAATTATCATCCGCAGGCCGGCCTCCATGCGGGGATGGTTAGTCACTTGGTTGAATATTGATCCATCACCGTCATTGCTGAGGGTGGGGAGGCTGTTCTCGCTTTGACGAATGTTGTCATTACGTACATGCCTGCTTGAAGCGCCCATGTGACTGACAGAATTTCAGAAAATAAGAAGAAAAAGAGTCAGGTTGCCAGGGACAGAGCGCTCGTCATTCACGAAGAAAGTCACTTGACATTACACGTCCTGGGGAATCAAAAACAGAAACGAGATTGCTGCCGTTGGTAGGCTGGTCTGGCCAGACAGGACAGATAGCAGGCCTTCCGTGTGGTGCCTTCCTAGGAAAGCGGGCAGATGGCGGGATGGATTTAAAAAAAAAAAAAAAAAAAAAAAAAAAAAAGAGAAAAAAAAGGAAACGAGTGTGAATCTCCAACTCTCAAATCTCCAAATCGGCCATTCATTCGCCAGGATTCGGAAATCCCAAGCCGACGCAACGGGGACGTACGGAAGGCAACCGCAGATTGTGGGGTGGGAAGCCCCACAGGTCCTCCGCCGTGACACACCCGCATCCCAGTAAGTATACGGTCGTCAATCCTTGGCCCTAAGATCGCAGTTGTTCTTTCCTTGCAAATATCAATCCGGATACTCTTCGAACGTGAGTTCGTCAGAACCTTAGCCAACGAATATACACGCATTTGCGCCACAGCCCAATGCAACCCCCTCGAATATGGGACATTGGACTTTGAATGCTATTGCCATGTCCAACACTGCAAGTTGAAGCACCATATTCAAGGCGACTTAGCGTCGACTCAGCTACGATTTGCTCCGGTCCCCCTCGATAACATTTACCGGAAAAAAGAGAACACAGAACGCCGGACAGGGTCGGGCCTCGTTATCTTCAGACGATGAGGCAATCAACATACCTTGCCTAGGTGCTCTGTACCTCACCTCTGCCACTTCCACCTTGGGTCTGCACCGCCCATGCCCACGCCCACGCCCACGCCCACGTCTCTCAATATCCAAACCTGTGAATTTCTACCACCCCCCCCCCCCGTCTTCCGTTACACCCTCCCCATCCCCCTCCGTACCTTGATCTACCCCCCCTTTCCCCCCCGTTCTCTCCCCGTTCCTCCTCTATCCCGAACCCGGACAAGGGTCTCTACACAGTTGTCCATTGGACTCACCCGAGATAATATCGTGAAGCGCGCAGCGACGGCAAACCAACCAGTGGCATCGCCGCCCTCGTCCCCGCGACTCCACACGCCGCGCCCGTTCTTATAAGTGGGCGGCCCCGTTCTGGCCCTTCCTATCCTCGGTTCCGGTCAGAGCAAGCCACGAAACAGCCTTGTCTATCGCATTTCACTCCCCCCAAGACCACAAGTGGATACTGTATTCCTTCTCGATCCCTGAAAGCGGACGAGAACACAAGCCTCCAAGCCCTTTGCGCAAGCCTTCAACACCCGATCTCTTTGATCCGTCAGAATCTTTTATAACCATGAAGGATCCCGTCCAGAGAAGTGCTTCTCCCTACACTGATCCAGCAGTAAAGGGACCCAAGTCGCAGATTCTCGCAGAAGGATACCAGGCAGATTTACGCAAAAGTTTGTCCTCTCTCCTTCCTTCATCTCGTCATCTCGACACATATCTGCACCCTCCCAAGATTCCAAACCCGACTTCTTCCACTTTGACGCAAACTCTGTTTTGCGTCTTGACCCCCTACCCATTGATATAACCCGCGACCATCTCGCAAATGTAAACTGTCACGTCGATATCCACCAGCCGCTAACATGTCGAACCTCACAGTGATTGCCAGCAACGTCAACAAGACTCCTCTCCACCCCGGTGGTGTTGCGTACGTGACCCCTTCTCGAGTCCTGAGTCGGCAGGACACAATGACAAAGAACTTGAGCTAATAGACCCAAATTTAGCCCTCACCAGGAGCACACTGAGCTCGGTATGAACAGCCTCTTACCCTCGAGCCGATCCTCTGCTGCGGTATATCATCACAAGAGTTGAACATGTCTGACATATTGGAACAGAGGAGGAGCTCCACGAAACCGCCCACATTGACTACGACCGCGTTGCCATCGTAAGATGACTTACACCGCAGCCGTCAAAGAAGCCACTGACACAGCGACTTAGATTCCGAACCCTTCTGTTCCCGCTCTGTACGAAGATGCCCTGGTAAGCATATGTTACCAACATTCCAGCACTGTGACAGCCCGATTAACGACGATTTGTAGGTCTACGAGACTGGTTCTGCTATCACATCAAGTGGTGCCCTTACCGCCTACTCCGGAAAGAAGACTGGTCGGTCGCCCCTCGACAAGCGAATTGTCGAGGAGGACAGCTCTAAGGACAACATCTGGTGAGTCCCTCCTTCGGATGCATCGCCGTGTGCAATGACGAGTCAGTGCGCAGCCAGCTGGTGCTGACCATGGAATGTGTAAAGATTTGCTAACAATGCATTTTCCAGGTGGGGCCCCGTCAACAAGCCCATGTCACCCGAGGTAAGAGAAACTCCAAACCGAGTCAGGATTGCAAGCCGCAGGCTTCCACAGCTGCGAACTGCGCTTCCCGTCGGCATTCTTTGTCCTGCCCTCAGCCCAGCCAAGCCCAGCCCAGCTTGACCAGCCTAGCCGAGTCCGCCCTGCACCGCATTCCACAGACACACGCATGCACCGCAACAAGTGGAACATTCATGTCGAGGTCACACGACGATCCGTCGACGAGCAAGAAAAGTATGAGCAAATCGGCTTGTCCTCTCTCTGGAACTTGGTCCAAACCCGAGTCAGAGTTTGGCAGCATGCTGAAGCTCTTTGTGGTTGACGGATACGTCATGTTTCAGATCGACACTACACCTGGCAGCCGTGTTTCCACTTCCCTTGGTCCATTCTGATGTGCGTATTGGGTGCGCATTGGCACGCGTGGTGGTGGGGGTTCCTCATCGAGATACTTTGATTTCGTCCGATGTGGGCCCGTTCCTCTCGCGATGCGATGCGGCTTCTGCACTCAAGCGCTGGATTTGGTCGAGTCGGGCGTGCGGTTTGCGACCTCGTGTCGTCATAGGCTGCAACCTGCCCCCCCTCTTCCTGTTCGCTATCTAAAATTCTACCGAACCCCTGTCCGCTCACCTTCCCCGCAATGCGGCTTCCCTCCACCTTTTCCTGCTTTTCCCTGTGCTGGACCCACTTCCACACCCGGAGCGAGCGCTGACATGTGAGATTCAATCAGGTCTGGAAGATCAACCGTGAGCGTGCCATCGACTATCTCAACACAAGGAATCGCATTTACGTCGTTGACGGTTACGCCGGCTGGGACGAGAAGTACCGCATCCGCGTTCGTGTCATCTGCGCCCGCGCCTACCATGCCCTGTTTATGAGAAACATGCTCATCCGCCCTCCTCGTGAGGAGCTGGAGCACTTCCACCCCGACTACACCATCTACAATGCTGGTTCTTTCCCCGCAAACAGATACACTGAGGGTATGACTTCCGGCACCTCGGTTGCCATCAACTTCTCCGAGAAGGAGATGGTCATCCTTGGTACCGAGTACGCCGGTGAGATGAAGAAGGGTGTCTTCACCGTTCTCTTCTACGAGATGCCCATCAAACACAACGTCCTCACCCTCCACTCTTCAGCCAACGAGGGCAAGAACGGCGATGTCACCCTGTTCTTCGGTCTTTCGGGTACCGGCAAGACCACCCTTTCCGCCGACCCCCAACGTGCCCTGATCGGTGACGACGAGCACTGCTGGAGTGATCGTGGTGTCTTCAACATTGAGGGAGGATGCTACGCCAAGACCATCGGTCTGTCCGCCGAGAAGGAGCCCGATATTTTCGGCGCCATCCGCTTCGGCTCCGTCCTCGAGAATGTCGTTTTCGACCCCGAGACCCGTGTTGTCGACTATGACGACTCTACCTTGACCGAGAACACCCGCTGCGCCTACCCTATCGAGTACATCAACAACGCCAAGATCCCCTGCAAGTCGGACTCGCACCCCTCCAACATCGTGCTCCTCACCTGCGACGCCCGCGGTGTCCTGCCCCCCATCTCCAAGCTCGACAGCGCCCAGACCATGTTCCACTTCATCTCCGGCTACACCTCAAAGATGGCCGGTACCGAGGACGGCGTCACAGAGCCCCAGGCCACCTTCTCCTCCTGCTTCGCCCAGCCCTTCCTGGCCCTGCACCCCATGAAGTACGCCAAGATGCTCGCAGACAAGATCGAGCACCACAAGGCCAATGCCTGGCTCCTCAACACCGGCTGGGTCGGTGCCGGTGCCGCCCAGGGCGGAAAGCGCTGCCCTCTCAAGTACACCCGCGCCATCCTCGACGCCATCCACTCCGGAGAGCTCGCCAACGTCGAGTACGAGGTGTACGACACCTTCAACCTCAACGTCCCCAAGACCTGCCCCGGCGTTCCCTCGGAGCTGCTTAACCCAAAGGCCGCCTGGACCGCGGGCGAGGACAGCTTCAAGACCGAGGTCAAGAAGCTCGGCGTCCTCTTCAACGAGAACTTCAAGAAGTACGCCAGCGAGGCGACCGAGGACGTCGTCAAGGCCGGTCCCGTCGTTTGAGTCATCATAAATGCGCAAGCATGCTTGGTATAGCGTTGCTGATTTCTGAGGGCTATAAACATCTTTTCTTTCAATCATCTTGGGTTCCGGGTTATATTGGGATGTGCCGATGACAGAGCTCTCGACGCACACACACACGATGCCGCTAATGGGACTGCGGCTTTGGATATCTTATTTTTGCTGTTTATTTCAAAAACAGGAGTCATCTGTTCTGGGCTTCATTTGATAGATTGAGAATGAAAGCACACATGAAGCAACTACTGCACTCGTCCACATGTGAAGCTTGTAATCTATCGATGAGGTTCTATTACAGTGAATGAGAGAGCACGTCTCACTTACAGAATTTCCATAATTTGCGACTATGTCAGAAACGCATATGAAAGGCCGTGATAGCAAGACTACTTTCTCTTACCATCTGTAGGATGCTGATCCTTTGGTTGAGGCGCGTGTCGTGTCGCTTTCACTATGCACGACACATTGCCGTCCTCTATCCCTCCTGTTTGTGATCTTTTAGAAAAGACTTCCGTTAGTGAAGGCAATCATTATCTCGGCGAGTTAGAACGAGATGAGACGAAACATGTAACCAAAAGCAGCTGTAAGTGGCCAGTACAAACAAGGAGGGTGAATGAATGGTGATGTCTTATGAGGGATTGGCAGCTTTTTGACGAACCGGAAAAGCCATCAGGAGACACCACGGGAAGACACAAATCTGTGTTCACCGCCCAGATCACGGCAGTAGATTTGGACTTACCAATTCTTCCAGCTCGACTCGAGCCTTGTCTGGCGTTATGCTGTACAGGGCGCAAATGATGTCTAAAACCGTCTTCAACTTGCGCCGCAATGCGTAGTCTGTTCGCTCGCAAGTCGTCGTATTGTCGGCGGATACGTGTCTCGTAAAATCAGGCATAGGAGGACCAAGGGGCATCCGTATCCCGTCGTTATATATAAGCAAGCCCTCTGCGGTTCAGATACTGCCTATAACCAAGTATTCATACGCAAGATGGAAACAAAAGACGACGAGAGAAGACGAGGGGCACGATTGGTAACAGCGGACGATGAATAACAGCGGAAGATCATGCGCCAATGGCGGTTTAAAAGTGCATAGGACCCGGCTGGATGCGGCGTATTCTTGTTTTAGCCAACGTCCGTTATGAAGCTAGAGATAGTTTGCCTGACGTGCGCTCATACCCTCTGCTTGTATCTTTAGTGCCTTTGAACCCTTCTTAAGAGAGTTTCCTTAGTGTACTTGCATTTGGAAAGGTTGCTGCCACGTGGGAGATTGTTGACAAGCAACACGCGTATGTCGAGACCCGGATATGTTAGTGGGAGGTCGGTCTTGCACTGCGACACACTCGCAAATTTGACCTCCACCCGAGTTTTGGTTCACATTCCCTGCGTTCCCTGACTCAAAAGTCAAAGCCAATCCGGCAAGTCTATCCAACGGGATGAAGGATGGGCACGGCTATTTCTCCGTCTCCTCTTTTTATTCGAAGGGATGAACTATTCCTACAACAACACCATGCCCTTCCAGCGCAAATCGAACATGTCTCTGGGGGCGAGAGGGAAGGGGGGGGGGGGGGGGGGGGGTAGAAAGAGCAGACTTGTAACGAAAAGAATCAAGAGGCCCAGTGCAACATCCCGCGGTTAGCTCACTTGCTATCGAACATCTTCAGGTGAAACAATCTATATTATCATCACTGATTAGTTTTGTTGGGTTAAGTATACGTTCTGCACACCAAGAAACCACTAATGATTCGCCGCGATTTCGACTATTCCAACTTGATCTGCCTCCCACAGGAAACCCGAGATTCAAATACGGGATATCGTAGGGCTCTAAGAAGATTACACCAACCTGATCCCTGTACCAAGATTCGATCAGACATGCTGGGCCGTCTACGATACAGCCGTCTCCTATGAAACTGCCACGGGCATGCAACGCCCCCAAATCCCCCCTGGAAACCCGGCGGTCGCGGCCGTACCGGACTCGATAAGTTGAGCATCACCGCCGCTGCAGAAAGCGTCAGGGGCTGTTACTTGCGCATCCAGGCCATATGGAAGGTGCAGCAGGACTCGCCGGAGTGAAAAGTCCGTCTCAAGGAGTCGTCGGTCTGGTCGATCAGAAACCTCCATTCCGCATTCGCTGGAGTCCTCAGGTACTACAGACCCGGAGAGATCGCGGTGGCCTTTGAAGCTCCCGAACTGCAGGAAGTGCCGGAAGGCTGGTTCATCGTCGCGCTCCTCGTCACACTGGCCATGGAGTCCTAAATCGGCATCGAGCAATCAGTCCGTCGAGACATAACTGATCCGGAGGGCTTACGCTTCCCAGGACGACGTCGTCTTTAGGTGGACGGATGGGTTGGAAATCGACGTGGCCTGGGGAGAAGGATGGTTTCTACAGTCTCGTGGATGCTCTGGAGAAATTCTTCCTAGATCTGGGCCACATTCTGTTGAAGCTGGGTTTCTGTGCCCGGGAGGACGACGGCTTGGCTGGTGTCTTTCCTGACCCGGAGCTCAGGGACCTGCGGTCGCATTTGCTCAGCAGCAGCGGGAGCGCCAGGTTGAGGCGGCGTCCAGAGGATATGCAGACATGGCTTCCGGGGATCCGTCGGCCTTGTCGGGGGGCAGTTCGCGATGTGGGCTTCCGAGACCTGGAAGCGGCCACTATGCCCTGACTGCGTCGATATGGAGCATAGGTGAGAGTTTTGCGGGCTTACCATGCGGTAGGCGGGATTGTTGTTGTGGTAGGATGGCGACGAGAAACAGGAGGGATACATGACAGGTGATATGAATTGAAGTATCCCACACATCTACCTGCAAAACAGGTCTGCAACACAGGTGCCTTGGCCGAGCCGTCGAACCTGATAGTTGAGCCTTCTCGCGTAGCGTTCATGGATGTTTTTGTACCCAGGTTACGAATCCACGAGCCTCATACTAACGAAGAGCTTCAAACATTGGATACCTACCCATGAGGTTCAGGAGCTCATCCAGTTGTGTCAGGCAATGGGACACTAGACATATGAAAAGGCAGACAAACAGATCCCTTAAGATGGGTGGTCAAAGTATTGAGTAAGTGACCATTTCGATGATACAATTGGGTACTTACCCCCGTGTCCTTACATGCAACTTCAGTGCGATCACATTATGAGCAGTCCGGTTTCGACGAATATGGTACACATTTCTGCATGTTATGTATTCCTCAGTCTCCCGCCCGTTCCCTTTCCCCTTCATTGCTACTCTTCCTCTTGTCCAGTCCAAAAACTATGCCTTAGCGGGCGGGTATGAGTGAGGCCACTAGGTAGGTGGACTTCGCGCGAAATACCATTGTCTCCCTCCTTGAATGATGCCGAAAAATTGCCTCCCAAGAAGATAACAACAACCAACTTCGCTAGCGTTGAAGCCGGAAAAATAAGATAAAAAGGAATGTAGTCAATAGCAATCAGATATCCCACCCTCTACAAGTTCTCAGTCGGTTACCGAGACACCACGAACCCATGAATTTTAGTACACGCCACTCTGACGGTAGTAGTCAGCTGCGGGAGGTGCGCTGGGACCGTCGGCCGCAGCACCCGGGGGAACATATGCTCTGTACTGAGGCTGCTGTCCTTGGCTCGGCAGGCTCTGCCTGGCATCGTAAGCCGGGCCACCAGGTTGCAAAGGAGGAGGCGTCAGTATCTCGGATCTAGCAGGGCCTGGAACCGGCGGGGCAGCACCGGTAGGCACGGGCGGAGGTGCCTGGGTCGGCGCGTTGTTGTAGTTATCTTGTCCATGAGCTCCTGGTGGTTGGTAACTTTGGTACTGGGGTTGTTGCGGCGCGGACGGCTGGAACGACGAGGGAGGCGGCGCGGTCACGGTGGAGTTTCCTACTACTGGACTCGAAGTATTGTTGTGGTACGGGTCATCCTGAGAATAGACGGACGAGGTGTACGTCGCTGCTGAGCTCGGGTTATGGGTCGCGATGGGTGAATCGTATACAGAGGTAGCCAGCTCCTGAGCGCCGTACGTGCTCTGGGGACGCTGGTTAGGAGGCTGCGAATAAGCAGTGTGAGCGTTAGCTGGAGGAGGCGAAGTGTTGATCGGTGCCGGGGCCTTTCCTGTGGAAGGGAGGCGGGGATTGTGTTCACGCTGGGGATAGTGCTGGTTTTGCGCGGGAGGCGGACCACCTGCAGAAGGCACCTCAGCACCAGCTACATAGAAAGGAGCTGGCGTGGCTTGTGCCGGACGCTGGAAGTTCGGCGACGGCTTGGACTGGGGGTATTGATGTTGTTCTATATACAACTAGTCAAACTCGATGCTCTGGGAATGGCAATCAAGGTAGTTCACCTTGGGGTGCGGGAGTGTAGTATCTCTGCTCCTGCTGCTGTGGAGGCCCTTGGGGAGGACCCTGGGAAGGACCCTGGGAAGAGTATCCCGCTGGCCCGCCCGGGTATCCGCCAGGACCCGGTCTCATCGCATATTGGTGGTAGCTGGGCTGGGGAGGTTGTGACATGGAAGACTCAAGCAAAGACTCGTAGTCACGACGGGCCTTGATGAACTTCTCGTTCAGTTGCGTGAAATCGTCTATGACAGGTTAGCTGAGATATTCGCAGCAAATTGACCAGATACCTCACCCTTCTTCTGCGAGTACTTCTCGATGAGCTTGATCAGCTTCGGCCGAATAGCCAATGTTTGGTGGTAAAGCTTCTGCGCGACGTGAATTAGTGCTTCAAGTCTCACTGCGTCCCGTCTCTAACTCACAGAGATCTCTTCATTGTCCTCCTCTCTTGGCGCAGTGTTTGACGTGCTTAACAGAGTAAGCAGTTTCTCGACGTTCTTGATTTCAGCAAACACTTCGGCCTCCATCTGAGCTTCGCGCGCAAGCTCGTCGGGGGTCGGATCCGTAAGCTTCTCGACGTAGTTGAGGGGGAAAATACCCGTCTTGCCCTTGAGGGACCCGCGCCACCAGTCTTTGTAAACCGACTCTAGCACTGCAATGACGTCGCCCTTCTTGAACTCCAGCTCGCCCGGCTCCGACGGGACGAAGTCATAAAGTGCTCGTACTCTGGAGACGGTAGCGGCTGTTGTGCCGGCGGGCACGGGTGTGGGTTGACTCTGGGGCTGGACGGGCTGGGCGGAGGATCCGGGGGTGGCGGAGGATGATGCAGCCACGGCGGGTTCCGCAGCTTTCTTCTTCCGCTCCTCGTCCTGCAAAGACAAAGTCAAGGCCATCTGCAATTCATCCTCCTCCTTCTGGCGATCCAAGTCGGTCAAACCCGTCTTTTGGGGCGCTGAGGGAGGTTGCAGAGTGGGGTTGCTCTGCTTGAGTCTGAAGTAAGCGTCGTACATGATGCCGAGATCTGCATCCTTGCTGAACATGTCGGACCATTCCTTCATGCGCTCGAGGATCTTGGCCTTGACTTGGTTGTGGGTGTTGCGGTCGTTTGCGAGTTTGAGTAGAGCGTCGGTGAATGCTCTGCTGGAGAGCTCCCGGTGCATGTTCTTCCCGCAGTTCTGACTAAGGGCGTTTGCGAGCTAGGCGGCGGACAATGGGGTCAGCCAGATCCGGATCTGGGAACCAAACACCATGGCGATGGTGGAAAGAGGGTAGACTTACCTCGAGGGTATAGAGCTGGACGTTGGCGTTGCGGTGCGCCAGACGTTTGATCATGGCTTGTACGGCCTCCTTGGGACCATTCTGATCGCTGCCCACGCGGTCGCAAACCTCGATAATGGCTCCCCAGTCTTCCGAGGTCAGGTTCTCGTCGGTTGCCTTGGCTGTTTGACGCAAGACGCAGGTTAGCTGGATGAGCTGGTACGAGATGCAGAAGCAAAGTTGGGGACAACGTACCAACGCCCTCGTCAAAGGGACCAGCAGCGGCGGCTCGAAACATTTGGGGCAGAAGCTGTGAGCCGCTGCGGATTCTGTAAAGTGACCGGTGGATGAAGATTCGTCTCGCGACAATCGGTTGGGTGTTCGGTGGTTCGTGCCAAGGATCTCGGCGTCGAGGCAACAACTGCGGAGTATCTCGCGGTGGTGATGGTGAGTCGTGATGCGGAGCAAAAAGTATGGGATGCGGTTTTAGGACGAAGAGAAGTTTAGTCAACGCAGGTAGATTTGTAAGGTCTGGTATTGGAGCCTGGGCTGGGTCTCGGAGAGCAGCCTCGCTAGGTAAATAGGTCGGCGGGGGTTAGCTCGGTTGGTATCCGCTAGGTATTCCGCAAGTTACGACAGGGAAGACGGGTAGGTTGGTCACCCAGGTTCTTCTGTGATGGGTACGTGAGGTCTGCTGGCGATGCGAAGCGGTTCAGCGAGGCCGGTGAGTGTGGTGGTTACCTGAGGCAGGTCGAGACAGGCAAGGTCACCGGCACGTTAAGGTATTGATTGGGGGGGGGGGGGGGGGGTCGTCGGTGGACATGGATGGGCTGCGGCGGGACGAGAGCAGGCAGGTGCCAGGCCCATGAGGTCAGGCCGTTAGGTAAGGCACCTCCATGTTACCATCAATGTACTCTTCCATACTGGTGATTGCGGAGAGTGACTTACAGCCCAGCTTTCAGCAGACAGGCCCAGGCCCACAACACTGAGGTAAAGGTAGAAGGGGCCGTCGTCATCATCAATTCGTAGGGGGTTAGGGGCTGGGTTGCGGTTTCGCCCACGAATTACGCCGACTGCGACTGCGCACCGCCACATCTGTGGACTGCATCTTTGCGCTCCGCCTCCACCAAATTGAAGCTTTCCTTTTGCACCTGAGCCAGCTCGTAGCATGAAGAAGTTGGGGTGGCAAAAAAAAGGCACCAGAAGACTCGTGGGCATTGCGACCCAAATGCGACGCTAGAAGTCTCTGGAATGTCTGGCATGGTTCATTTGGCTATGGCTTTCTCTTCGTTCTCAATTAACTTATGGTTCTTCACCCCGGCTCCCGCCGTCTGTTCGCATTGCGACCTATGCCAAATATTCTCCTGCCCTGTCAACCCAAAATAGTTCTGGATATGCTCCTGTCCCCAGCGCTTTATGAGGGGTGAACCTCAATCTTGGCTCCGTCTCCAAGCTTCATTCAATTTCTCTCAACAGCCACATGAGACCACCCAGAAGACGACGTCAATTACATGCATGCGCCACACGACCATGGGTGCGGCCCGTGCGGGGGAACCGGGGACAACCGCCAACCCCGGCCTCGGTACTAACTATTAATTCTTTCTTGATAACAAGCTTACTTGTCACCCATGCGTACGCAGTGACGACGAGCACCATGCGGAGCCCACGTTGATGGACAAGGTTGCCTACTTTTCTCTGCTAATGACAAGATGCTTATGATATGAACACACCTCTTTGCCTACGCTAGCTTCTACGCGTACATTAGTCAACATGAGACGAAGCGTATTGCACCAGCAGTACACACGCCTTTTCGTAGACCCGTAAACGCCCCAATGAGGTAGAAACACTGCAACTTGCTCGCTTACGTCTAAACTATGCAAACTCTGGTCAGTTCCCTTCTCTTCAAAAGTGGCGATGCTGGTTGATACGCTCTGTATGTGTACATGTCAGTCTTTGTACATTCTCTATCACATCTGTAATCCGTCATCCCTAGTCCGGCCTTCTCCGCCGGCACACAAATCCTTAATCAACCAGTCCGCCAAACGCCAAACTTCCCTTATCCGCCCAGCCGTGATATATGTATAATAGTGAGAACGTCTCTGGCACCCTTAGTTCTTGCCCCTGGGGCTACTGCAGCGCTCGCTAATTAGGCCTCCTCAGCTCCACCCGCGAAAACTACCTATGTGTTCGCGTGCTTCCGTCCGAGTGTCCCAGACCAAACAATGCAAACACTTCAATGAATAACGTATCTTTTACCAACCCCTTCGGCTGATGCCACGTGGCTCAAAATCACCGCGGCTTCCAGAACCAGATCCAATGTGACCAACCCCTCTGCCCTCCTCCAAGCTTCGACGCGATTGCGCATCCATTTCCGACATGTCGAAGAGAAGCGGCTCGTCGTCCGCTGCGTCACTCTCGCCTCGTCCATATCTGCCAATCGACCCTGTAAAACTACCTCTTGAAGACTGTGGAGGCGTTTGCCCACGACCACCGGTTGCAGCCATACCGGCATAACGGCGTCTGCCAAAGGGCGAGCTGGATGGCGCAACAGCCATCAACCCGCCTGGTGGCTTGGAGCCCTCTGATGACCCTTGCCGGATCATGTCTGCCGAGTCTGATGATTGAATGTCAACCGCCGGCTCCAGGGGGGTCCCTGCTCGTCGGGATGATGCCTCCGCTTCCGTCTGTCGACCCAACAACATACTCAGCGTCGGGGGCTCACGATCCTCAGCACCTAGACTGATGCTCCGGTTCGCCGCAAAGGCGAGGTCTCCATCATCATCGTCTACCAATGCCCGATTCTGTTGAGCAACCGAGCTCGAGCGCCTTGGGTGCGTGCCAATCCTCGGAGAAATTGGAATGTCGATTGCAGTGGTGCCATCCTGGGTAATAGTGTCGTCTCTGTTGAGTTGCGTGTTCCGTGTGCTGCTGTTCTCACGCTCGCTGCGTGGCTGACTGGTGTTGTAGTTGATGATAGAGTTCTCGCTCAAGCGCGAGGGCACCGCAGGTGTGTGAGGTGTATGAGGAGACAGCGGCTTTCCGGGCGAGGACGATACCGAAACCGAAGCGGGTGCGGCCATGCTCGGAACGTTCGACAATTGTCTGCTGGAAGAGCTTGATGATCTGTGCATTTGCATCGACGAAGTCATGGAATCCGTGAGGGCGTTGTTTGACTCCTTCATCATATGGAACCTGGAGAGCTGAGCGACTGTCCTGTTCGTTGCCAACTCGCCCTTCTTGCTGGGCTCAAAGCTCTTCAAGGTCTTCTTACTGTCTAATGCCTTGAGGAACTCGGAGATCTGGTCATCATCGGCCTGCAGAGATCCCGAGCTGCCACCTCCTCCAGCCTCGGCAAGGAGGCCGGATCCAGGCTGTGCCACAGACGAAGACAGGCTCTGTCGTCCGCTACTACCTTGCTCGTCGTCGCCCGCTCTGCTGGGTCCGCCATATGATGGCTTTCCCTTGCGGTGAGTGAAGCTGCTGCTGTAGCGGCTCGTCGACGATGGCCTCGGCGAGCCAACTACCGGAGCGTCACCCGGTGGGGGACCGCCTCGCAAAGAGGCAGGCATACCAACAGTCAGAGACCGACGGTTTCGCGGTTGAGTGAGCGCATTCAACGCCGCAGCTCTCGACGCAGGAGAAGCCGGCGATTCGGAGTCCAAGGTCCGAGGAACAGGAGATCCAGAAACAGAACCAGCCTTGAAAGGCTGGAATGATACAGAAGGCCGACGACCCGTGCTGCTGAAACCCTTGATTGATGGTCTTGAAGCCAGCCCAGAAACAGGTAGAGAGTTGGGCGGGTTTGGTTCTACATTAGTAGGAGTAGCCTCGGTTGGTGAGCTTGTGTCTGAACCATGAGGTCGTACGGCTTTCAACGCTGACATGGGGCTGGTGCCCAAAGGACCATCACCATGGAAAGTTGAAAGGCTGCCATACGTCTGATGTATGTCGGACAGATTCCGGCTATGTCGATGAGACGGAAGAGAGCCGACCCCAGGATCCACTCTACGGGTTTCTCCTCTCTGAGGCAGCGATGGCTTGAAAAAGTTTTCATCCACTCCCATGAATCTAGAGCTCAGAAGCGACTCGGAATCGTCCACCCGGAAATTGCACTCATTCCTGTACGTTACAGTGGCACAAAAACGACCAACTGGTACCTCCAAATCGCCAAAAACATAGTCGGTTACAACATCCGGCCTACCGTCGTACAACGGATGCCTGAGCCGGTCGAGACCGTCTGCCTCCGGCTCGGCGGTTTGGATGCGACACTTGGGCTCCAGTGATGGGTGGATTCCTTTGTTGAGAGAATGCTGTGAGAATTTCCAGACAGGCAGAATTCTCGCTGCAGCATAGAGCGATCGGAAAAAGACGATGCTTTTCTTGTAGATGGTGGGCAATGTCGGACCAAAGTCGTCAAGATTGTTGGCAGAAATCGTCTTCAACTCGATGCGCCATCGTTCCAGAATAACCTCTGTGTTCCTCTTGGTGGGCATGGGGCGGCCATCGTCACTCGAATCAGACGAATTCAAGGCCTCCATAGCATCCCACCTCTTTCCGTTCTCGTCGACTATGACCAGACTCTGGCTTGGAGTAAGACGTGAGGTATCAAGATATGTCTCAATGATCAAAGGCGGCGGCTTGTTCTCGAAGCTGCCGCAATTCCTCCAGAGGCGGAGCTCGTCCTTGAAATCGTCGAATTCTTCGGTCTCGATTTGAAACTGGGAAAGTATAAGATATCAGCGTCCTGTCATAGTAGTCAAATAGTGTTGCGTATCTCACGAAACTCACCCATTTATTCAGCTTCTTGCTTCCAGAGCCGCGAGATGTGTATATAGGTTTCAGGTTTATACGCGATTGAAGGACCACTGACGCAGCTTTGGTGTGGAAGTTCTACTATAAGTTAGCGTCCAAGAAGAGCCCATTCCGCGTCATCCTGCCAGCATACCTGGATGATCTGGTCTAACTTCTTGATGGCGTCAGCAGGTGGACCGGCGCCGAGGGGATTCTCGACGGTCGGTGAGCTGGCGACAGCAGGATCGCGAGTAGAAACTTCAGAAGAGGTTCTCGCGCGAGCGCCCAGTGTTTCTTCTCTCGGATTGTTCGTTCGGGAAGGGTTTGTTTGAGGAGAAGAAGCGGGGGACGAGACCCGCGGGGCGGGTCGAGCTTGTTGATGCATTTTGCTTCGGGTTGGGGCCCAAAGGGCGGGAGAGATTGACGTTGATCTGTGTAGCCGGCGAAACAAGGCTGGCCGTCTAGGTAACGATGGAAATGCGACAGGAGAGCGCAGGGCAGTTCTAGGCGGGGTGCGGGAGGGACTTCTCGGAATTGACGTCGGAGTAGCACCGAACCTGCTCATCCATCCTTCATGACCACTGGAAGTCGTTGAATCACTTTGGAGGCTCAATCCTGAAGCGAAGACGGAGCAGGAACAGGATCGAAATAGAGGGGAAGCAGGATGCGCTGCGATGCGACGAGAGGTGCCTTGGTGGGACCCTTGGGAAGGACGCGGCGCGGCGAGGCGAGATAGGCAACGGCAACGTCAACGTGGGGACTTGAAGCGGACGGGAATGTAGATGGAGTTGACCGTTGATCGTCAAGGGCCGCACGAGCAGGCCGAGGGGGCACCAGGCAGAGCTGCTGCAGGGTGGAAGTCGGAGCTATCTTAGGCGGCCGTGGCTTCGGCCATGGCTTTCGTTTGCCTGAGGTAGGCTTGGTGCTTCGATGGTTTCGCAGGAGAAAAAGGGACCTCCTCCCGGGAACCTTGTACTTGTCCGTTCTCCGACGATAACAACAAAAAGATTGCTCAGAGACGAATGGCGATGGTTTCGCGAAAAGAAATTAGAGGACAATGGGCAACGATGGCAGTGGTCGAGTCGGGGGTTATCGGCGCTGGTGTCATCCGCTCAATGGATTGTGAGCCTCGTGATCGTATCGAGGTACTTTTCCGTCATCGAGTCACCTGGGGGGCCTGGGGCTTCAAGCGAGTTCCCAAGATGAAGCAAGGGCGGTGTACAGCCGGGGGGATGCAAAGGATGGTCAACAAGAAACAGTCAAAGATCAGATGGTATATGCTAGCCCGGAAGAGAAGAGGAAGAGAGGTAAGAGGAGCAAGAGGTGAGTAAAAGGTAGAGGTACGGAGTGAGGTAGAGTTGACAGAGTTACGGGCCAAGGCGGGCCGAATCAGACGCAAGACTAGAAAGGCGCAAGGGCTCGAATTGATGATGCAAAGACGGTGGGAACTAGGTAGGGAACAGTTGCTACGAGCCAGCGGGGAAGAGATGAATTCCGTCAACAGATATAGGTATCCGTCAAGCCAGAACAGAAAAAGTAGATGGGAAAGGGATGAAGGGGAAGAGAAAGAGATAGAGAGAGAGCAAGTTGAGTGACGGGAGCAACTACCCAGGTAGAGGCAAGATGGATGACATGGATGTCTCTGGGTTCCTGGAGCTGGACAAGGTTCATTCAGGACAGGACAGGACAGGACAGGAGGGGGTAAGCAGTCAATAGCAGGACACTAAGCACCAGTTTATACCTTAACTTACCCCTCTGCAAAACCTTATCTTACCCCTCCCTACTATACTATACCGCCTTTAGTAAGCGCGCTATAACGCTAGGCCTACTTAAAGGGGGTAAGCTAACTTCCTAAGAGCTTAACTTAGCTATAAAAATATATAGAAATAGAGTAAAGAAAGTATTATATAAAGTATAAATAATAAGCTTAAAACTCTATATATAGGGTATATATAAAATATAATTTAATTATAATCTAAATACCTTTTTTAAACTATTTTTATTATATATCTTACTATATATATATACTATACTTAACTTAATTAGTCTCTATATAATAATAGCTATATTCTGAAGTAGATAATTATGGCTTATTATATTCCTAAATAATATTAATATAGGTAAGGATTATAATTAAATTATAATTATAAATACTAAAAAATAAGATATCTTCTAGCTTTTTAAAAAGCCTTAATACTAGGACTTAAAGGAGTTATTTTATAAGGAAAAAGCTTTTAACTTCTTATTTATATTTATAAATAAAGTTAATAATATAATTATAAGGCATTGAATAATTCAGAAAGGGATTAAGCTAAAGAATATAGGATTTATTAAATAATACCTAGTAATCTTATATTTATTATATCTAAGTAATTTTTTAAAATATATTTTAGATATAATTAAGATATAATATTAAAATACTCTTAGTATACTAAGTAAATAATATAAAGACTTATAATTTTCTCTTTTGTAAAGAATATATTATATCTAATTAAAATAGAAAAAGTAGTATTTTATACGTTATTTCCTAACTTTCTATTTACTTCTCTAGGTAATATTATTTATAGTATTAACTTAAGAAGTAAGGATAAATTTAAAGTAAGAATTATTCTAAATATTATATATTAAGTTCTATTATAATTTTATTATGATATTAATATAATATAAACTAGGTATAATACTTATATACTAGCGCTCTAAGTTAGATAAAAGAAATCTTTTTATTATTCTCTTAAACTTATTATAAGAAGTAAGTTATAAGTTATACTAAGGTTTAAATCTACTTAAAGTTAGTTATACAACTCTAGGAGATTAAGGTTATTAATCCCTCTAATATATTAGATATTATTATAACTTATTATAAAAGGGTTAGAAATTTATCATATAATATAGAGTTCTTTTTAGCTATTTAATAATAAGTAATCTAGTAGTTTTAAGTAATCTAATACTAATTTAATACTAGTAGGTCATATTAAGGTAATATTTAAGCTATTTATTACTTAAAATAATATACTTTTTAAGTATATTAGAAATTATATTTAGAATATATTAAGATTATAATCTAATAATAAGAAGATAATAGAGGGTTTAGCTTTTATAATTTATTATAATTATTAAATATTTTTATATTAACTTAGCTAAAAATACTTTTTAAGAGGGGTTAAGATATTATTTAACTCTTATAAGACTTAGCTATTTTTATAGTATTAAATTAAATAAACTTATTTTAGAAGCTTAGCTCGTATCCTAGCTATTTTAAATATAGAGAGCTATTACTATATAGTTATTATAAAGCGAGTAAGATAGCCTTATTATTATAAGTAGAATATATTTAGAATATATCTTTAATATATCTTAAGTATATTAATAAAACTTTACCTAGATAAGGCTTATTTTAATAAAATATATAGTTAATTCCTCTAAGCTATACGTATTACTTTAATTTAATTATACTAATTAATATAAATAAGATACTATATATAATATAGGTTTTAATTAGTATATACTTATACCTATTACTAGTCCTAAGTAAGATTCTAGAGGGTTATTTAAGAGAATTAATAGAGATGCTTAAGAGGATTATAAACTTAAAGCTAATATATATAAAGGTATTTATTAAATATTAGAAATATATTATTAATATATTTTAATATAAGCTTACGTATAATAAATTTAATTATATAAAAGCTTTTTAAAAGGTATACTATTATTACTTTTAGTAATATATATTCTAGCTTAATATAAGTTAATAAGGTTAGGAAGCTTATCATAAAGTCTTAAGCTCTAACCTATTCCCTAAGTAACTATATTATAATAATTTAATAGCTTTTCTTACTTAAGAAAAATAGAAAAACCTAAGTATATATACTTTATTATATTTAGAGTATATTAGTAATAATACTAGTATATTTAAGATATCTTATTTAATAATATAAACTACCTTATTTATTACTTTAACCCTAAATAACTCTAAATACTCTAAAAGTAATAATTTATAGAGGTTAATATATTATTTAAATATATTAAAAGTATGGAGAACTAAAAACTTATTTTTATTAAGCTATTAATAATAATAAGATAGGGTATAAATATACTCTTAATATACTTTTAAGTTATTTATACAAACTTAGTCTAGATCTATACCTACTTTTTTATAAATAGTAAATTAATATAGCTCTATTGTTATATATTTTAAATACTTGCAAAGCTTTAAGAGGAATATCTTTATTAGTTTCTATAATAGAGGTATTATTATTTAAATATATATTTAGAATTATAAATACTCTTATAATAAATTAGGATTTATACTAGCTTTCTAATATATTATAAGTATATTTAGAGGCCTCTAGCCACTATATAGTGATTTTACCTACTTAAGTACAATAGACCTTCTAACTCCGCGCCTCCTAATAATACATAGCCTTCGGTCATGTGATCCTTTCCTAACTATAGCCGCACTTATATGTACCCGTTATACTAAATAGCCTCACGATCTTTAACTTTATATTAATAATAACGTGGTTTTTAATTATTTAAACTATATAACTATTAACCTTTCCTCTCGTATACTACCTGCGCTGCTAATACCGCCTCTATTACTACTTTATCCGCTAGAAGTCGTTATTATCTTTACTATACTATTATTAGCAACGCTCTCTCTATATTAAAGTAGTTAGCGCAAGCTATACTTACTAACGTTCCCCTAATAAGCCTAGGCTACCTAAGCTACCTCTACCTTAGTAATACGGAGGACCTACTTAAAGAAGGGCTACTCTATAAGATATATAATAACCTACTAAACTTCTACTACTAAGTTTATTTACTTAGCTCTAATACTATTACGCCTTATAGAGTCCCCTATAGGGGTATTAAAGTAAGCCCTCTTAAGGGCTATACTAATAATATACTCTCTATATATAGTAAAGTAGTTAATAAAGGAGTAGGTTTTATTAATTATATTAAGACTAAACTCTCTAATAACCCCCTTTATATTATTTATACTAAAGGGCGTACCTTACTTAGGCTTAGTATATTTATATATAGGGTTTAGTATTAATATAGTTTAGGAATAAGGATAAGGAAGAGGGAGAGGTATAAGGCCTTACTCGTAGTAGTAGAGCTTCTTATACTTCTAGCTATAAGAACCTCTTAGGAAAGACCTCTTTAGTTAAGGAGTTACTTCTTATATAGTAATATTTATAGCACCTTGCTAGAAGGTTAACCTTTTAGGTTAAGGAGTTATCTTATATAGTAGCTTTTATAGCACCTTACTAGAAGGTTTAGCGAGGGCGTTACTATAAGAGCCTTAATAGCCTATTTAGCTCTAATATAATTAGCCCTAGTATAGCGCGCGTCCAACTTTATATAGTAATATTTAGAGGGTTTACTTGCGAGTAATAGGAATATATAGGGTTCCTATATTATTTTCCTTAACTAGTAGAGGGTATAGGTTAAAATGCTTATATAGTATTTCCTGAATTATGCTTATAAACTAGGTGAATTTATTATAGTCTTTTTTGCAAAGGGGCTGCGGCGTAATTCCGAACTTAATAAGCATATTTAGAATATATTTCTATTTCTAACTTAATAAGCTTTAGATATTATCTATTTTCTATTAACCCTAAGAGGCGCTCTTAGTAATAATAAATTAAAAACTTAGTTATATTATATAAGGTTTATTTCTAGCGGGGTATTAAGGCTCTCCTTAGACCTTAAAATAACTCTAAAATAAGCTAGTATTATTAGCTTTATATAGTAATAATTAGCCTCTTAGAGGTTAATATAAAAAGTAAATATATTACTATAGTAATAGAGATTATGTATAAACTAAATATATTCCTATCATAACTCTATATATATTAAGATACTTTTAAGCTACTCTAAGAGAAATAGGGCTATCTTATAATAAATAACTTATAAGTTAAATCTAATATTAATAATATACCTTAACTATTATATTTTACTTATACTATTAGCTATTTAAAATATCCTCTAGCTATAAATAAATATAGTTAAGGGAAGTTACTAGTATAAGTATACTAATAGCAAAAGACTTAATTTAAAGAAAGCTATTAATATATAGGTATTATACTATTACTATAGTTTTATTATATCTCTAATATAATAGGGCTTAAGTTATTAACTAGGAGTATATGAATACTAAGTTAATTATATAAGTAATAGGAACCCGACTAAGCTTTTAAGACTAAAGTATTATAGTAAGAGCCTAAGTAAGCTTAATACCTTAGAATTATAAGTTAATTATAATTATAATATAATATTTATCTAATTCTAGTAGGTTAAAAATAAGCTTCCTAAGGTTAATAAACGCCTTAAGGCTATAAAGTAATTATTATTAAAGATATACTCCTAAGCGCTTTATTACTTAATATACTTATATATTCCTAGTATAAGTTACTTAGTATTTAAGTATAATAAAAGTAAGTTAGTAATATATAATAGGAATATAATAATACTATTATATAGATATAATCGCGTAAGTATAATAAGTAACTTATAAGGACCTTATAAGTATTATTGATAAGATAATTAGTTAATTAATTATAAGCTAGATAACAAGCTTATTATTAAATTAGAGCTATAGAATACTTAGATTTAGAAGCTTAAAATACTACTTAAAATATAAAAGTAATAGAAGTAAGGGTTTTTATTATACTTTTATATATTTTTATTATACTTATACTATATTTATTCTATATTTATAGTTTACTCTAATCTCTTTATAGCTTATATCTTTTATACTTCTTCTCTAAATATATTTTATACTGAATAATCTGAAATATTACTTAAATAAAGATCTAGGTATTATAATAATCTAGCCTTAAAGTAACTATTATACTAATTATACTTTAATAAGTTAAGCTTTAATTAAATTAGATTAATATTAACCTGGATAATATTTTAGTTTATAATTTAATTATATTTTAAACATAATTAAAAACCCACCCTTTTACTCTATAGTTTAAAAAATATAGCTTAAGTAGTACCTTCTTAGACTTAGATATTATAATATCTAAAACGCTTAGAGTTAAGAAGTATTAATTTATTAGGTATAATATAGTTATAATTTATTGAGCTCGGAATTACGCCGCAGCCCCTTCGCAAAAAGACTATAACAAATTCACCTAGTTCGCAGGCATAATTCGGGAAATACTATATAGGTATTTTAACCTATACCCTCTACTAGTTAAGGAAAATAATATAGGAACCCTATACGTTCCTACTACTCGCAAGCAAACCCTCTAAATATTACTGCATAAAGTCGGACGCGCGCCGCACCGGGGCTAATTATATTAGAGCCGAATAGGCTACTAAGGCTCTCGTAGTAATACCCTCGCTAAACCTTCTAGTAAGGTAAAAGCTACTATATAAGATAACTCCTTAACCTAAAAGGTCGACCTTCTAGTAAGGTACTAAAGGTACTGCGAATACTACTATACGAGAGGTAACTCCTTAACTAGAGAGGTCTTTCCTAAGAGGTTCTTATAGCTAGAAGTATAAGAAGCTCTACTACTACGAGTAGGGCCTTATACCTCTCCCTTATCCTTATCCTTATCCCTATAACCTATAATAAATCCTTAACTATATTAGCACTAGACCCTATATATAAATACGCTAAGCCCGAGCAAGGCATACCCTTTAGCATAAATAACATAGAGGGGATCGCTAGAGAGTTTAGCCTCGATACGATTAATAAAACCCGCTCTTTTATTAACTACTCCGCTATATATAGAGAGCGTATTATTAATATAGCCCTTAAGAGGGCTTACCTTAATACCCCTATAGGGGACTCTATAAGGCGCGATAGTATTAGAGCTAAGTAAATAAACTTAGTAATAGAAGTTTAGCAGGTCGTTATATACCCTATAGAGTAGCCCTTCTTTAAGCAGGTCCTCTATATTACTAAGGTAGAGGCAGCCTAGGCAGCGAACGTTGGTAAGTACGGCTTATGCTAACTGCTTTAATATAGAGAGAGCGTTGCTAATAATAGCATAGCTAGCGGACGAAGCGGTAATAGAGGCGGTATTAGTAGCGCGGGTAGTATATAAGAGGAAAAGTCGATAGTTTCGTAGTCTGTTGAATAATTAAAAACCACGTTATTATCGATATGAAGTTAAAGATCGTGAGGCTATGGGCACGTATAAGTATAGCTGTGGTTAGGAGAGCTGCGTGAGACAAAAGCGGTTAGCTAGCTTCTCGTTACTGAGATGGTGGTTCGTTAGGATGGACGCACGTGGTTAGTAAGATCACGTGACCGAAGGCTATGTATTGTCAGGAGGCGCGGAGTTAGAAGGTCTGTTGCACTTGAGCAGGTAAAATCACTATGTAGTGGCCAGAGGCCATATAGTTATAATTTAAATATACTTTATATTATTTAGGGTTAAAAAGAGATTAAATAGGTATTTTCTTATTATATCTCTCTCTTCTTCTAATCTATCTAATTTAAAAGCCTCTAAGTTACTAGTATTAATAACCTTAGCTATACGAGGGGTTAGACCTGAGTTTATTTAATAAGAGGTCGCTATAATACTATTTATTTAAGCTAAAGAGGAAAAGGGGAAGTTTTCCTCTCTAGTAGAGATTTTACTAGTTTATAGGGAATAACTAGGTAGGCCCTAGGTAGGCCCTAGGTAGCTCTTTAAAGTAATAAACCTAGGTAAAAGCCTAAGTAAGCTTAACCTAGGCGTAGCTTATAATACTATCCCCCCTCCTAGCTAGTCCCCCCCTAGGTATAAGCTAGGTTACTATTATTATTTATAACTAGTCTATATAGGGCTTCGTACCTATTTACTATAGTAGTCTCTATAATAGCCTCTATAAGCTCCTAGGTAAGCTCTATATACCCCTCCTACTTAACTAGGACCTCGTGCCTCTACCCTCGCCTAACTACTTTCTATTATACTATATATATCTCCTCTATATATTACTTAAATTTACTATTATTAACTATAATTAGTAATAGCTAGGGGTCTATCCTTATTTATATAAGTAAGGAGTCCTCTAATACCCTCTAGAGGAGGTTTATATAGAACCTCAAGTAGATATTACTAGGTATATCTAACTTAATAATATATAAGCTTAAGACTCTAACTATAGTATATTTATAATATAATTATAATAGCTTCTTACTAGGCCTAGGGCTTTTATAGTTAGCTATTAAAAGCTAAACCTTATTACCTACCTAGTACTTCTCTATAGGTATCCTATACTAGTTTATATTCTCCTCGCTATACTATTAAGTAGCTATAATACTTATTTAAATAAAGTTTATTACTTCTTATAGTCTTATTATTAAGAGGGTAGCTATTATATCCCTAGAGGGGGCTTCTTCTACTATATTATCTACTATAAGTATAGGGTTAGTATAGTACCTATATTCTAAGAAGAATAGCGAGAGCCTAGGTATATTACTAACCTTATTATAGAGTACTAGCTAAGTAATAGGTAGGGGCTACCCCTAGTTATCTTATACCTAGGTTATAAATACCTATAGAATAGCTTATATCTCCTAGTTCTACCTCTTAGTATTACTATTAATCTATAGGTAGTATATAGTACTTAATAGCCTCCTTATATTAATAAAGTAATAGAATTTAGCTTAGAAGTAGCTTACCTAGTTAGACCCTTAATTACTAATAATACTACGTAGGAACCTATAGAACTAGAAGTAGGAGGTAAGGAACTAGTAAGTATAAGCTTTTACCTCTATAGTACTTATTTCCTCTAGTATTACTAACTTACCTAGCCTATTTATTATAACCTATAAGTATTAGCTAGTATTATTCTTTATAGGTAGTAGGTTTATAATAAAGTCTATTAAGAGGTCTAAGTATAACTAGGTAGGTATTAGTAGGGGCTCTAGGAAGCCTTTCTTAGCTTACCTCTAGATATATATCTCTCTATAGATATTATAGTTCCTTATAAATCTCTATACTATTTATAATTATCCTAGCTAATAGAACTACTAGCTTATTATTTCTAGCGTGCTATTATAGCTTAGCTAGGTAGTTATACTTAAGTTATAGCTCTATTAAATAATCTTTATATAGAGCTCCCTTAGTAAGTTATTATTATTCTCCCTACTAGGTACCTATAGCCTCCCCCTAAATATTAGTCTCCCCTAACTATTAATATTATACTTACTAATTTAAACCTTAGCTTTTATATCTAATAAGAAGCTCTAAAGCTAGTAAGTAACTATATAGTATATAGCTTTATAATATATATCCTTCTTTATAGTTTCTAGCTATGGCCTCTAGCCACTGCATAGTGATTTTACCTACTTAAGTGCAATAGACCTTCTAACTCCGCGCCTCCTTATAATATATAGCCTTTAGTCACGTGATTATAACTCTCCTAACTATAGCCGCACTTATATATGCCTATAGCCTCACGATCTTTAACTTTATATTAATAATAACGTAGTTTTTAATTATTTAAACTATAAAACTATTAACTTTTCCTCTCGCGTACTACCTACGCTACTATTAAATACTGCCTCTATTACCGCTTTGTCCGCTAGAAGTTATTACTATCTTTATAATCCTCTTATTCAATCGGGTTAGCTAACGCCTTCGTAGCTATACTATTATTAGTAACGCTCTCTCTATTAGTTAGCGCAAGCCGTACTTATTAATAAGCCCTAATAAGCCCTAATAAGCCTAGGCCGCCTAGGCTACCTCTACCTTAGTAATACGGAGGACCTGCTCGAAGAAGGGCTACTCTATAGGGTATATAATAACCCGCTAAACTTCTACTACTAAGTTTACTTACTTAGCTCTAATATTATTATACCTTATAAAGTCCCCTATAGGGGTATTAAGGTAAGCCCTCTTAAGAGTTATACTAATAATACGCTCTCTATATATAGCGGAGTAGTTAATAAAGGAGTAGGTTTTATTAATTATATCGAGGCTAAACTCTCTAATAACCCCCTCTATATTATTTATACTAAAGGGTATACCTCGCTTAGGCTTAGTATATTTATATATTAGGTCTAGTACTAATATAGTTAAGGATTTATTATAGGTTAGATAAGGATAAGGAAGAGGGAGAGGTATAAAGCCCTACTTATAGTAGAGCTTCTTATACTTCTAGCTATAAGAACCTCTTCGGAAAGACCTCTTTAGTTAAGGAGTTACCTCTTATATAATAGTATTTATAATACCTTGCTAAAAGGTTGACCTTTTAGGTTAAGGAGTTATCTTATATAGTAGCTTTTATCTTTAGTACCTTGCTAGAAGGTTAACCTTTTGGGTTAAGGAGTTATCTTATATAGTAGCTTTACTATGAGAGCCTTAGTAGCCTGTTTAGCTCTAATATAATTAGCCCTAGTGCGGCGTATATCTGACTTTATACGAGGGTTTGCTTATGAGTAGTAGGAATATATAGGGTTCTTATATTATTTTCCTTAACTAGTAGAGGGTATAGGTTAAAATACCTAAATAGTGTTTCCCGAATTATACCTGCAAACTAGGTGAATTTATTATAGTCTTTTTGCGAAGGGGCTGCGGCGTAATTCCGAGCTCAATAGTTTCTAGCTATAGCGCTTATAGTTTAGGGGTGCTATTAAAGATTATAATATCTAGGATATTAATATAGCCCTTCTAACTTCTCCTTACTAGGGGGCTAACTATAGAGTCCTTATAGGGGTAAGTATAGTCTAGTATTAGCTATAAGACCCTCCCCTACTTCTACTTATTATCCTACTCTTATAGCGCGTCCTACTCCCTCTAAGAGAGGGTATTAGGGGCTACTACTTCCTTACTAGGGCGGTATTTAATAGTAAAATTATATTAGGATAGCTCCTCTACTTATTAGCTCTAGTATTCTATAAGGTATTACTTTTTTATAAAGTATTTAAGCCCCTAGTAGTTAGTTAGTATCTTAAAGGTAATTATATTATATAGCTCTACCCTCTATATATATAAGTAAGAAAGGACTACTAGGAGCTCCTTATTATAAATAAAGTAGTTATACTCTATAGGTAAGAGCTTCTATACGTAGAATGCTATAGGATACTAAATACCCTCTAGGTTAACTTATAAGAGTACCCCTCTTAATATAAATCCTAAATAATTAGTTTTAATAATAGTCTTATCCTCTAGATTAAACTAATAAAATACTAGCTAGGTATTAAAAAGCTACTTAAGTTATAAAAAGGCTTATCCTTAATTATCTCCCTATTAGAACGTTATTCTCTTCCTAGTAAGTAGTATAAGTATTCTAATAATATCCTTATATTTTAGTATAAATATACTATAATAGTTTATAAACCCTATAAAGCTCTAGACCCCTTTTAGGGAGGTAGGGGGTAACTACTTAGTAATTACCTAGAGTTTCTTAAGGTTATAAGAGAGACCCTCTAATATTATTATAATAAACCCTATATACTTAACCCTCTTAATTAAGAACTTATACTTTATAAGATTAAGATTTAGGCCTATATTTACTAGCCTCTAGAGGACCTCCTAGACCTTCCTCTTATAGTCTTCCCTCGTTCTATTAGAGTAAATTAATATATTATTTATATAAATAGTAATAAAGTTATTAAGGAAGTTCTATAGGGTATTATTAATATATCGCTAGAAGCTAGTAGGGGTATTAATTAGGCTAAATAAGTAGACTACCTACTTAAATTACTTATATTAGGTATAGAATATAGTTCTCTCCTAGTACTCCTTTATTACCCTTAACTCATAGAAAGCTATTACTATATCTAGCTTAGTATATTACTTAGCTATACTTATTTAGTATAATATCTTAGAGATTAAGAAGAGGGGGTAATAGGCTTTCTTTATAATTATATTAAGGGCCCTATAGTTAATATAAAAGCAAATTCCCCTACCTAGCTTCCTTATAAAGAGTATTAATACTCTAGTAAGTAAGCTACTAGCTTTAATAAACCCCTTATTTAAGAGGTCTTATAGGGTCTTTTTTAATACTAGTAGCTCTTCTCTTAATATACTATAGAGGGGGCCCTAGGGGAGTAATAGCTCCCTTCTATCTAGTCCTAGTATAAGGTTAATCTAGTAGTTTATCCCTAGTTACCTAGGGGGTAATAGGTAAGCTTTATTAGAGTTAAATAGGTTAGGAAACTCCCTTAAGACCTAGTTTAATAGATAGTATTATTAATCCTCTTTTAGTCTTAGGTTTAAGGGCTTTCTTAATATTAGCTAAGCTAATAGCTTATATTAGTACCTCTTTAGTACCCTCCTAATACTTACTCTATTATCTCGCTAGGTATTAGTAAATTATAGAGAATAAGGGTATATTAAAGAACCTTATAGCCTTTATTTCTTTTATAAGGGGAGTTTCTTCTTAGTTCTTTAGGTATAGCCTAACTTATGCCCTCTTATAATATACTTAGTAAGCTATAGTATTATAAATAACCTAGCTCTATTCTATTTAAGAGCGCCCTAAGAAGATTTAGGGTCTAGGCTATTAACTATATATATAAAGATATACTAGGTATAGCTACTTATTTTTAAGTTAAATACTATTATACCTAGCGCGTTACTTAGTAATAATCCGCTAAGTATATACCCTCTTATAAATTAATATCTCTTCTTAATATATAAAAAGTAGAGGTATTAAGCTAGGGAAAGGTTAATTATTATATAGGTATTACTCCTAGTATCTACTAGGGTATAAGCTAGATATTCTCTATTAACTCTAATTCAAATAATAATAAGCTTATTATTAGCTAGTTATTCCTATTTATATTCTTCTTAACCTAATATCTTCTTTTTAATAAGCTCTAGGGCTTAATTTTACTCTAGAGTTAGTCTTTTTCTAACTCCTTATCTTCTTTTAAGGAGTTAGTTACTACTTAGTAGTTATTTATAACCTTATAATATATTATTTCTTCTTTTAAGGTTTGTACTTTTATAACCCTAGGTAGCTAGTCCTCCTTATTAGAGTTTTACTAAGTAATATAACCTCTAGCTCTATAAGTATAATAAGTATAGGGGTCCCTTATACCCTTCTAAAGTTATTAGTATTATACTAGGGAGGTACCTAAGGAGGATCTAGAGTTTTAATAGTTATAATATCTTATTTCTTTAACTTATAAGATATATATAGGTCTAGTTATATAGGTATCCCCCTTAGTATCCTTAGTAATAGGTCTCTAGTAAGTTACTAGGTAGTTACTAGTAACCTTCTAGCGCTCTACTTTCTATATAATACTCTAGACTTTTAAAAGCTAGCTATTATAATTAGCTAGTAAGTTAATAGTAATTAGCTAATCCCTTAGCCTAGGGGTAAGGGAGGCCTCTAGAAGTAAGATCTAGACTTAGCTAGGCTAGTTTATATTACTTATATTAGCTAGTATTTACTTAAATCTTAGTAAGAGGGTTACTAGGGATTTATTCCCTTTTTATTAGAGGGTTTATAGTTAGGCTATAGCTTATTACTAGATATTTAGGTCCTTATATATCTAGTCTAGGTAGGCTATAAAGTCCTTAGGGTTATATTTCCCCCTACCTCCCCTAGCTCTATAGAAAGTAGAGACTACTTACTAGGCTATAATATCTAAGTAGGAGTTAATAAGGTACTATACCTCTATATTTATAGTATAGAACGCCCTATCTATAGTAATCTTATACCTTATTTATTATATTTAGGTAGTATATTCCTTCTATTTACTTAAAAACTTCGGGGATAGGGGTAGTAGCTTCTAATATATTATACTAGGTATTACTAGTACCTTACTAGTAGTACTTATAGGGGTCTATATAGCTACGCATTAGCTATTCCCCTACTTAACCTCTTATAACTATTACTAGAGGGACTCTATTACTACTATTAAATTAGCTTATAA
>JAVHLU010001266.1:0-33884 GCA_036785755.1 Colletotrichum ledebouriae | reverse complement strand
CCTAGATATAACTATTAGTACCTTATTAAATAGAAGGGCTATAGCAAACTAGATAATTTATAGGAGCTATAATATAATATATTAATAGACTTATAAAGCGATTATAAAGCCTAATTATAAGTAAAAGCATTATAATTACTATATAGTTTAATACATAACTTAATAAGTAACTAGTAGTTAGGTAGAAATAGGGTATACTAGCTAGGTATCTTAATTTACTAGCTTAAAAGCCCCTAATAAAGTAAAAAGAGATTAGAAAAATACCTAAAGGTAACTAACTACTACCTAGAGGTTATTAATAGCCTCCTAGGGGCGCTCTTAATAATTTTAAGTCTATTAGGCACTAGCGCCCTTAGTATTATTATTATTATTATTATTATCTCCCCTTATAATAGATATAATAGCTAAAGCTTTATAATTCTACTTTAAGTTAGAAATATTAACTAGTAAAGTACTAGGGAGGTACTAATAAGGCTTAAATAAACTTATAACTTTATTATAGGAGTTAAGTAACTTCTTAATATACTTAGCTTATACCTCCTATATTACTAGCTACTTCTAGGCTAGCTACTCTATTATTATATAATAATAAGCAAGCTCCTTATACTACTTATATAATAACTTAGTTTACTTCTTAGCCTCTTTAGCGAGGTACTACTAGTAAGTAATAGCCTTCTCTAAGGCGCTTACCTAGTAATCCTCTAGTTCTATAGAGATCTCTACCTCCTTAGCCTTATACTTCTTAGGTATAATATTAGCTTTATTCTTCTTAGCTTAGAGAGCTTTCTTAACTATAAGCTAGGTAGTAAGGATCTCCTCCTATATATAATTAGAGACTAATAGTAAAGTACTAGGGAAGTACTAGATAACCTACCTTATTCTTAGTATACTACGCCTAAATATTAGGCTTAGAATAGCTCTTATTTATTAGGTACTTAAGCTTATTAGTAGCGCTTATTATATCTTAAGTAGGCTATAGGGAGTTAGTAGCTAAGAACTAGAAAATAATAAGTAAAACTTATATTAATATAAGCCTTTTTATTACTTATTTTAATATAATACTTATATTTAATAAAAGCGCTTAAAAAATAAATAAATTAGTAATCAATCTATAAATTTTAAGTAACTTAGAGCCTAAAGCTAGTAAAGTACTAGATAAGCACTAGCTAAGTACTAGCTAAGGGCTATATACTTACTATTACTCTTAAAGTATATAATTAAGCTTATAAGGAGCTTAAGCTTAGTATCTATATCTATAGGTAGCTCTTACTTCGCTTATACTAAGAGGTAGTAGTAATAGGAGTACGCCTAGAGCTTACTTATTATAGGGATACTAATAATATCTAGTATAGTAGCGGGGTAGGGGGTAGTATTAGGGGTATTAGTAATAGTAGAAGATATAATAATAGATTTCTTATATAATAATTAAGATAAAGTTATTAGTAGGGGAATAGGCGGCTAATAATAAGTTATTAGTAATAATATTAATATTATAAATCTAAAGGACTAAGAAGGAGAGATTTTAATAGCGTGAAATTTTAAATAATATTTATATATTTTTAACTTAATATTAAAACTAAGCTTTTATATAGCTAAAAGGAGGATAATCTCTAGATTATTATATTATTTAGCTTTAGCTAACTTTACTAAGTATAAGGAGGTATTAGATAACTACTAAATAACTACTAGTAGCCCCTTATATTATAATAAAGACCTTCTTTATCCCTAGAGGGAGAATATTATTATTACTCCTATAAAAGTATTAAAAATATAATAATAAGTAGAAAATATAATAATTCTAAGGGTAAATTTAAAATAATAAAAACGAGCTTAAATAATAATATATTTTAATATAGCTTTATAAAAGAAGGAGTAACTCTTATAAGAGAACTTAGCTATAGCTATCTAAATAACTACTAAATAGTCCTAGACCTATCTAATAAAGCTATAAGAGTAGTTAGAATATAGGTATACCTTATTACTAGCTTATTACTTCTCTAAGCTATAAAGTCCCTTATTACCTAAGTATAAGAGCTATAAGATAGCTAGGGTAGAGGATAAATACCCTATTACTAGTTAATTACTCCTCTAAATAACTTAGCTATTTAAAGAAGAGTTATATAACTAGAACGAGGGATATTAAATTCTAGACCTATAGAAACTAGGAAGTTATAAAGTCCTATAGGGAGGTATTAAGTACCCTCTAAATAACTAAGGAGTAAACTAGTTTAAAAATAGACTAGTTTAGAGGGGGGGGATTATATTATAAGCTAGGATAATATTATAGGGAAAAGGGCTTAGTAAGCTAAGTTAGGGAAGTCTATAGGAGTTAGAGCTATAGGGAGGTACTAGGTAACCCCTAGATAAGTCCTCTAGCCCTTATCTAATAGTTAGAGGGCTAGAGAAGAATATTTAACCTTAGATATACCTAACTATACTGACTCTATTACTCTGCACTGCACTAGTTTGTGATATCTCTATCCTGGAGCTGATCTTAATATTTAGCAAAGGTTTTAATAATACGTCTATCTTGAACTGGACGTGAAATCCGCTCACCCTCTTCAACGAATATATCGTCAGGGGTTGTCGGGAAAGAAATCTTGCTAGCTATTGATGTGATTCGAGTTTTCTTTAACTAATAAACTTTAGGTCGAAGCAAAGGTGTAGATAAGCCGGTTGATTCGAGAGGCTCCAAAGCGAAAAGCCCTTGAGCCCAACTAGGCTGTAAGTGACGGCTGAGACAGACTATGTTTGTCTCGTAGTAGTGGTGTGCTGATGTGGTGTAGTAAAACGCAGTTTTGAGAAAAGTCTCCGGCGAAAGTCGCTATCCCAGACGGAACTCATCCAAAATAAATGTCGAAGTATGATTATAATGTCCATACCTTCAAACTCATAGGTTATTAGAGTAGAGATATAACATATATCTGAGTCTGTTTTGCCAGTGGCAATACATCAATCTTTATTACGATTGAATGCCTCAGAAATATCTATCAGTCATAACTATTATTATTACTCGTGTTTTATATACCTTACAGTTCGTTCAGTTCTCTCTATCTCTCTGCATCTCTACATACCCGACAATTACTTCGACTTGCCGCAGTCAATCCTGACCATCCCTTTTCTACTCAAGATCACGCCTGCCATAGTTACTCAAGCACAACCTATTCTCGACGATGACGGCACTTCGGCAGGCTACCGTAGAGGGCAGCTGGAAGACGACTACCCAGGCGATTGAGCCGAGTCCCCACGCGGAGTTAACAGGTCCATCAGTTCCATCGGGTTCTACTATAAAACCGATCTCCTTCGACGACATACGACGGTCAGCAATGCTTGCCACCCTTAAGCTTTTAATTTCGACGACGCCTGTGAGGGGTGCGATGTGGGATGTGTTATGCTAAGTCTAGATATATCTAATGTCCACTGCGGAAATCGTCGAGCCATCCCACGATCGTACAAGACATTTCCGAGTTCTCTTTGTCAGAACAGGGCGCTAGGCGGCACCATCTTTCGTCCCCAGTCCGCTATTCAGCACATGGGTACATGCAGTCCATGATCTAAAGTTTGCACGATGGTATCGTGCTTGCTACGTAATCGTCAAAAACATGAAAATATCTAAGAGATATCATTCTTCTTGAAAGTAGCTCCATGCGGCCAGCACACGAGCGAAACATACTCAGTCATCCTATCAATCCTGTCCGACGCCTCACACGGATTGTGGCTATCAAGCGCCAGCAAGCAACCCAGCTTACCATATTGATGTGATAGCAGCAGAAATCGCGATCCAAAGAAGCAGTCTCGAAGTGGCCAAGGAACCGGCGAAATTGCCCTGGCCCTTTTGACCCGTTTTGAAGCCTCGATCTTCGCCGCCCAAGTACAGGGCGCCGAGGTCCGTCAGGCCTCCGTCGTCGTCAAAAAGGGAGACGTCGTCGCCCGTCCAAGCGTTCGCCTCATCCTTGCGGAACGCGCCGAACCATGCGTAGCCTTCGACGTAATCGGCATCGTCCAGGAAAGCGAGACTCTGATTCATCATGGCCAGAGTCGCATCCGAGTCCTGCTGCGGCAGCGCCATCTCGGTAACCCAGTACTTCAGATCGGATGGTGAAGTCTCGCCGTAAAAGTCTCGCAGAGACCCGAGCCAGTTCTGGAGACCGATGGCGTCTCCATACCAGTGCACGGCGACAAAGTCTAAAGGACATCCGTTGTCGTCAATGTCGTAGCAGGACTCGTTGAATTTGCTCAGCCATTCGAGTCCCTGCGGCGAGCCGGTGACGACGGGATGGCTGATTTTCCACTCTCTTGAATCCGAGTCCCGGAGCGGGACGATGTGCTCGATGTAAGCCTTCGCGGCATCCTCCGGTTCAATGCTGCTGCCGCCGGAGCCCGTGTCGCCGTCTGGCTCGTTGAAGGCGAGAAGGTGGGTGGACGACTCGGGGAGGTTGTTGAGACGCGTAATCAGCCCCGAGTCCTCAGCGTCGTCCACACCGTGGATAAGGGGAATAAAGGCGATGGAGTCGTTGAGTTGCTGGGCCGGCCATGTTGACCAGGTGTAATACCAGCTAATCAGTGAGTTCTCCGACGTCAAGATTTGAGCATCGGACTCGTGGTCGTCGCCTTGATATGCAAGACCACGTTTTGACGAGAGATCGGATTGGGCGAAAGCCAATGAAGCCGTTAGTGAGGCCAGGAATATGCCGCTGCGCTGTCTCATAATGATACAGGAGTTCGTCCAAAGGTGAACTAAGGCACGGGTCGTGGGGATGATCCTTGTGTGATGGGATCGGATGCAACCAGCAGAAGTTTTGCACCCTTCTTTGCAGACGCATGTCTATTCTTTATCAGCTTTCACTTAAACATCGAAACGCCCACAGAGCATGCAATTCCAACCTTGTTGCTCGCATAACATCTCAGTCATTGACCTCATTCGAGGCCATCATCATCTTGGCGGGGGCGAGAGACGGGGATGACGTCATGCTCCCTTGGCTGGACGCGGTCTTGGTTGGTGATGAGTTGGCCAAGGTCAACCCCCATGTAAGCCACACCGCAACATAGTTAACGCTCACAGGGGGCTCTGGACAGGGGCTTGCCCCCGAATGGCGGGTGTACTGCCAAGTTCTAACTCTTTGCAAATGCCAAATTTTACGTCGGTGTCTTCGAAGTCACGGGAGGTGGAAAGACAAGGAGCTTAACTTATAGAAGGTTATTATTATATCTAGCTTAGTATATTACTTAGCTATACTTACCTAGTATAATATCTTAGAGATTAATAGGAGGGGGTAATAGTCTTTCTTAGTAATTATATTAAGAGCCCTATAGTTAATATAGAAGTAAATTCCCCTATAAAGCTTCCTTATAAAGAGTACTAATACCCTAGTAAGTAAGCTACTAGCCTTAATAAACCCCTTATCTAGGAGGTCTTATAGGGTCTTCTTTAGTATTAGTAGCTCTTCTCTTAATATATTATAAAGGGGGCCCTAAGGGAGTAATAGCTCCCTCTTATCTAGTCCTAGTATAAGGTTAATCTAGTCCTAGTATAAGGTTAATCTAGTAGTCTACCCCTAGTTACTTAAGGAGTAGTAAGTAAGCCTTATTAGGGTTAAATAGGTTAGGAAACTCCCTTAAGACCTAGCTTAGTAGATAATATTATTAATCCTCTTTTAGTTTTAGGTTTAAGGCTTTCTTAATATTAGCTAAGCTAATAGCTTATACTAGTACCTCTATAATACCCTCCTAGTACTTACCTTATTATCTTACTAGGTATTAGTAGATTATAGAGAATAAGGGTATATTAAAGAGCCTTATAGGCCTTATTTCCTTTATAAGGAGCGTTTCTTCTTAATCCTTTAGGTATAGCCTAACCTATCCCCTCCTATAGTATACTTAGTAAGCTATAGTATTATAAATAACCTAGTTCTATTCTATCTAAGGGCGCCTTAAGAGGATATTAGGGTCTAGGCTATTAATTATATATATAAAGATACGCTAGGTATAACTACTTATTTCTAAGTTAGATACTACTATACCTAGTATATTACCTAGTAGTAATCTACTAATTATATACCCCCTTATAGGTTTATATCTCTTCTTAATATATAGAAAGTAAAGGTATTAAGCTAGGGAAAAGTTAATTATTATATAAGTATTACTCCTAATATCTACTAGGGTATAAGCTAGATATCCTCTATTAACTCTAACTTAAATAATAATAAGCTTATTATTAGCTAGTTATTCCTATTTATATTCTTTCTAACTTAATATCTCCTCCTTAGTAAGATCTAGGGCTTAATTTCGCTCTAGAGTTAGTCTTTTCCTAACTCCTTATCTTCTTCTAAGGAGTTAGTTATTACCTAGTAATTTTTATAACCTTATAATATATTAGTTCTTCTTTTAAAGTTTTTATTTTTAAAACCTTAGGTAGCTAGTCCTCCTTATTAGAGTAATACTAGGTAATATAACCTCTAGCTCTATAAGTATAATAGGTATAGGGGTCCCTTATACCCTTCTAAGGCTATTAGTATTATACTAAGGAGGTACTTAAGAAAGACCTAGAGTTTTAGTAGTTATAATATCTTACCTCCTTAACTTATAAGATATATATAGCTCTAGTTATATAAGTATCCCCCTTAGTATTCTTAGTAGTAGGTCTCTAGTAGGTTACTAGGTAGTTACTAATAACCTTCTAGCGCTCTACCTTCTATATAATACTCTAGACCTTTAAGAGCTAGCTATTATAATTAATTAGTAAGTTAATAGTAATTAGCTAATCCCTTAACCTAGGGGTAAGGGAGGCCTCTAGAAATAAGATCTAGATTTAACTAAGCTAGTTTATATTACTTATATTAGCTAGTATCTACTTAAATCTTAGTAAGAAGGTTACTAGGGATTTATTCTCTTTCTACTAGAGGGTTTATAGTTAGGCTATAGCTTATAACTAGATATTTAGATCTTTATATATCTAGTCTAGGTAGGTTATAAAGTCCTTAGGGTTATATTTTCCCTACTCCCCCTAGCTCTATAGAAAGTAGAGACTACTTACTAGGCTATAGTATCTAAGTAGGAGTTAATAAGGTATTATACCTCTATATCCGTGGTATAGAACGCCCTATCTATAGTAATCTTATATCTTATTTATTATACCTAGGTAATATATTCCTTTTACTTACTTAAAAACTTCAGGAGTAGGGGCAATAGCTTCTAGTATATTATACTAGGTATTACTAGTGCTTTATTAGTAGTACTTATAGGGGTCTATATAGCTATATATTAGCTATTCCCCTACTTAACCTCTTATAACTATTACTAGAGGGACTCTATTATTACTACTAAATTAGCTTATAATAGCTTATCTTAGGTTTTAACTATACCACTATTAACTATCTTACTAATTAATAAGGAGTAATACTTAACTTATTATTATTATTATAATAATAAGCTTAAATATATAAGGGGTTAGACCTAAGTTTATTTAATAAGAAGTTACTATAATATTATTTATTTAAGCTAAAGAGGAAAAGGGGAAGTTTTCCTCTCTAATATAGATTTCACTAGTCTATAGGGAATAACTAGGTAAGCCCTAGGTAGGCCCTAGGTAGCTCCTTAAGGCGGTGAACCTAGGCAGAAGCTTAGGTAGGCTTAACCCGGGCGTAGCTTATAATAATATAAAGCGATAACTTATTACTTAAAGAAAGTTTTTAAAGCAAGGGTATTACTTATTTTAAGAAGCTTAAGCTAAGTAGTATAGAGGTAAATATCCCTAAAGTCCTTAATCTAGGCGTTAGGATTAATACTCCTATTTACTTTCTCTAGGACTTAGATATACTCCTCTTAAATAATAATAAGGGTATTAGCCTTATTTAGATTATAATAATATTTAAGATTAATAATAAGGCTATAAAGTATTATATCCCCTTTAGCAAGAGGTTCTATATATATAGATATAATAATATTATAAGTAATAATCTCTATAACTAGATAGTTAATCTATTTAAACTCTTAATCCTTATAGGTTTATTTAGATTATTATATAATAAGTAAATAAAAGTACTCTAGGTATTATTCCTATATACCTATAGTATTCTTATTAATTATAACTAGGGTAGCTAGAAGCTAAAGGGGTTATAATTTATTTATTATTTATATCCTAGTAATAGATTTAGAAGTAGTTCTAGAAGTAATATTAGAAGTAGCTTCTTCTAGAGCTTCTTAGTTAAGTAGAGCGATATATTAATTATAACTACTCTTCTCTTATAAGTATTAAGTATTAATATCCTAGTTTTATTTAGTAATATATATATTAAGAGTTAGGGTTTTTAATAAGGTCTTACCTAGGTATAAAGGTCCCTTAGGGTTATCTAAGTTAATATACTTCTAGACTCTAGTAGCTTAGGCTTTAGCTTAGATTATAATATACTAAGTAGCGAAGTCCCTATATATAGTTAGATAGTAGTAGTATTAGAAGATATTATAATTTAGGTTATTTAGAAATAGAGGGTTAAGAATAGTAGAGAATAATATATATTAAGGAGGAAAGAAGGAATAGAAGAGAGGAAGTTTTAATAAGTACGTTTAGTAGCAAAGGCTTATTTTAAAATAGTAGTTAGGGGTCTAGTTAGAGCTAGGCTTATAATTATTAAAAAATATCCTATAGGGCTATATTTATAGTTACTAAAGAGCTTATTCTATTATAATAAGAGTAGCTATAACGTGGTTATTTATAACTATAGTTAGAGGAATAACTACTAGAAAAAGGTCGCTCTAGAGCTAACGTTAGTTACGTGCCGCGCTAGGAACGGGCGATGCTGAAGGCATCACGACAAGCTTATATCTAGCAGCGTATTTGCTCTTGAATATCTGTCCAGCAATTATGCCAGCGATATTCGACCATCCATTTACACCCATCATAACGCTTCTCGTGCCCTTGCATGGGGTGTTCCCGGCCAGCCACACAGCCAAAAGCGGGCCGCCAACGAAGACTCCGGCCATGCATACGTGGGCAAAGCCGTAACGGAGCTGGGTGTCGATAGAAGTGGCCATCATGATACATCCTACGATCCCAAGATCCATTCCACTAACTGTATGTAGCGATCGCTCCTTGAAGTGGTCGCTTAGCCACACAATGACGAGAAGTCCTACAGTGCCACTGCGCCTTCGGTCAGATGCTAATGGAAGCTTTATCGGTTGATGAGACTAGCCAAGACTTACACGACGAACGGGGGGACACTCATGAGTATTGCCTTGATACCCGAGTAGCCCATGCCCTGGACGATCAAAGGTAGGAAAGTCGTGAAGGCGGTCACCGGAAGGACTGTGGTGATGTTACAGACCACGACCATGACCTTCTTCCAATCCCTAGCTACATCGATGAAGTCTCGCTTCACGACGGCGGTGCTACCAATATCGCCCTCCTCTTGTGTGCCGGCAAGGTCGATCTCCATTCGACGGATCGCGTGAGCCCTTTCTTCGGCGGTAAGAAACCAAGCATTGGACAGATTCTTTGGGAGTACGAAGAATGTGAAAATACCCAATAGGACCGTCACAGCGCCCTCGAAAAGGAAGACGACCTGCCAGCCATGAATCGAGCTTGAGCTTATTCTGAAACGTCCGTATGCGAGAACCCCAGCAAAGGCTCCTGCAACAGAATACATCCCAGTAAACATGCCTACTTTGAAGCCCACATCGTACTTCGGGTAAAGGGTAGATGTCGTGATGCCTTTAGCATCGCCCGTTCCTAGCGCGGCACGTGACTAACGTTAGCTCTAGAGCAACCTTATTCCGGGGTCGTTCCTCTAACCGTAGTTATAAGCAACTACGTTATAGCTACTCTTATTATAATAGATTAAGCTCTTTAGTAACTATAAATATAGCCCTATAGGATATTTCTTAATAGTTATAAGCCTAGCTCTAACTAGACCCCTAACTACTATTTTAAAATAAGCCTTTACTACTAAAAGTACTTATTAAAACTTCCTCTCTCCTATTCCTTCTTTCCTCCTTATTATATACTATCCTCTATTATTATAAACCCTCTATTTCTAAATAACCTTAACTATAATATCTTCTATTATAGCTATTATAGTATTATACTAGCTAATTATATATAGGGACTTTATTACCTAGTATATTATAATCTAGGCTAAAGCCTAAGCTACTAGAATCTAGAAGTATATTAACCTAGATAACCCTAAGGGACCTTCACGCCTAGGTAAGATTTTATTAGAAACTCTAACTCTTAATTTATATATTACTAAGTAAAACTAGGATATTAATACCTAGTACTTATAAGAGAAGAGCGCTTATAATTAATATATCACTCTACTTAACTAAGAGGCTCTAGAGGAGGCTACTTCTAATACTACTTCTAGAACTACTCCTAAGTCTACTACTAGGATATAGATAAATAAATCGCACCCCCTTTAGCCTCTAACCGCCCTAGTTATAATTAATAAGAATACTATAAGTATATAGGAATAGTACCTAGAGCACTTTTATTTACTTACTATATAAGAGTTTAAGTAAACCTATGAGGACTAGGAGTTCGAATAGATTAACTATCTAGTTATAGAGACTATTACTTATAATATTATTATACTTATATATATAGAACTTCTTACTAAAGGGGATATAACCCTATATAGCTTTATTATTAATCTTAAATATTACTACGCTCTAAGTAAAGCTAGTACCCTTACTACTATTTAAGAAGAGTATATCTAAGTCCTAGAAAAGGCGAATAGGAGTATTAATCCTAACGCCTAGATTAAGGACTTTAGGGGTATCTACTTCTATATTAGCTAGCTTAAGCTTCCTAAGGCGAGTAGTACCCTCGCTTTAAAAACTTTTCTTTAAGTAGTAAGTTATTACTTTATACTTACTTAGGTTAATATAGAAATTATAGATATTCTTAAATAGGAGTAAGTAGGGATACTAGTCTCTAATATAAGCTAATATACTAATATATTTAAGGACCTCTTATATAAAGATATACTCTACTCGAGGTTATAAGGATAAAGCGCGGGGGTCTTTATAATACTAGCTAGCTATATAGATAAGGCTAACCTATTAAGCGTTCCTATAACTAGTAATATATCTAGTAGTAAATAATACCTATATAGGTCGAGCTATTAATAGCTAAGTATTAGGTATAACCGCTTAGAAGCTACTTTAACTAGATATTACTAGAAGGGCCCTTATATATTAGTAATAGATATATAAGTAGCTTAGATCTATAACTAGTTAAATAATAACCTACGCTTTACTAATCTTTATAAGGAACTTACTTATAAGGGCTAGCTACGTACTATACCCTATAAGAATAAAAACTACTAAAATAATAAGGGGGGTAATAGGAGTTTATCTAAGAAATCTAATATAATCCTAAGCTACCCTATTAATATAATAGTAATTACTTTCTATATAGCCCTCTTAAACGAGGTTAGGGATAATATAGTTAACTTAGATAAAGAGCACCTAAGTATCTTTATAACCCCCTACCTAGGACCTTATATATTATATAAGTTTATAGTCCTAGATAACTATAAAGGGATATACCTTATAAATAATAAATCCCTATTTATCCCCTCCTTAATTAGGTATTATAAAAGAGAATAGGTTAATTCTAGAATAGCTTTATACCTAATAATTATAAAGGGTATATAGATTATTAAGAACGCTCTTAATAGCTTAAAAAGTAGAAATATAGAGGACCTTATGCTCTATAACGTAGGATATATAGAGAACTTTTATATTAATATTATCTCTAAAGCACTACTTTAGAAGATAGGTATCTAGTATTTAGGGTATAACTATATACTTCGCTTTAGAACCTATAAGAATAGTATTATAATTAAGAAACTTATTAGGAAGGTAAACCTTACTTTCCTTAAATATAAGCCTCGTTCTTTATACTCTATTCCTAAGTAGATTCCCCGAAGTATTAATATTATTATTAATAATATAAACTATATACTTATAATATATAAGTATACCTTTTTTATACTACTACTAGACTAGAGTAATAACGCGATACTTTAGTACCTTAGAAGCGGGTACCTCAGCCCCGAGGCTCTAGAGCAGCTAGTATACGCTGCTCGGGGGGTGAGGATTAAAGGCCCGACGCGCCTGTAGTGCTAATACTGCGTGGTTCCACTTTTGCGGCTTATCCTATTCGCCATAGTAGACATGTAGTACATGCCAATATGCGTGAACCCGGACTCGGGAGCACTAATCAAGAGACGGAGGGCGATGAGGCTTCTGCTACCTCGGATGGCCGCATGACACATACAAAGACCACCCCAGAGGATGAGCTGCAGGCCGAGGAAGTATTTCACGCCGACTCGACGAGCCAAGATGACCATGAAAGGCTGGAGAGGTACGTAGGTAGCCGAGAAGAGAGAGAGAGAGTTTGGAATGTCGTCGGGAGACAGATTAGCGTCCTTGACTAACGAACTCGTGGCAACGAAACCGACATTCGTCTTGTCAATGCCGCAAAACTGAACCGGGTCAGCAATGTCCATATCAACTGAGAGGACACAGGAGCATGAAAAAGAAGTAGACTAACGATGAACTCAACGGCGAGAAGACTGACGACAATCAAGTCTAGCTTAAGATTGACCTTTCTGTCAATTCTCTTCTCGTCGTCAGTTTGCGGTCGGTAATGGGTTGGGCGTAGCTGAGAAACATCATTTTGCACGATTTCGAGGTGCTCGGGATCGATGTCGATTTTGTCGTCACGCCGTACGGATCGACTCATGTCTGGTATCACGTTCTCGAGACTTTGAAATGTTTTTGTGAGACGGAAAATGCGTCTCGAAAGGCGGCCGCGCGATGTACGATTTGTATACGTAGTAGGAAGCCGGCGATGATGGATTGGGGCCATCACGAAACGAACGCTTTCATCAAGTCTCATTTGTATTCTTCCGAGCCCCAGATTATCCCCAGACTACCCCGACGCTAATGCCCGGATTCTGGACAAAACAATTCAATCAATCCTTCTCTTCTGCGCATATGGGGGTGTGCCTGTGTAGTTCATGTTCCTTGGCACTGATTTTCCCACATCAGCAGGCCAGAGCCACCCACTTCCCCACACACTAGGCCACATCATACTCTAGGGTCCAACGAATCCCTCCTTACTTTGCTTTGAAGTTACACAGACGACAGTTCGGTAGCTAGTATTTTGACAGTGCAGTTTTAGTATTTAGCCCGATCTAACCATATCCGTTAGCCGCGCTATCTTCGCCACGATATATAATAACCCACGAAGTACTAGTGTTTCTTAGGTATATTTATAAGCGAGATTATATAGTATAATAATAATATCGCTACTATCTAGTAAATAACGATTTACTAGCTAAATTTATATCTTTATAGATACTTATAATATTAGAGATTAGTAGTAATACCTTTAAAGAGTACTAGCTATAAGTCTGCTAGTACTACTATAATATAGGTATTATACTAAAGAAAAAAAGAGTTATAAATAAGGGCGCCTAGGTTAATATATTATATAATCGCGAAGGTATATATAAGTCGATTATATTAAAATAAAAAACAATAATAAAATAGTACGGCTACCCCTTTATAGGTTAAATCCTTCGAGTTACTATAACTAGCCGCTAGGTATAGTTAATCCTTAATAGTTATAAGTATTATAACTACGCTAGCGCGCGCGAAAATAGGCTTAGAGCTGTCTTATTATTCTAATAATTAAGCTTTAATAAAGCGAAAGTTATAATAGAAGGCAGCCTAGTAGAGAAGTCGATATATAACTATATTAAGGAGCTCTCTACTTATAATAACTTAATATTATAAGAGATTATAAGATTATTATTATAATAGGAAGGTATATTATTAACTAACTAGAAGGTTTGAAATTATTAGTAATTACTATAGTAGGAAAGGTATAGCCTATTAACTTCTATATAGCTATTCCTCTATATCCTTAAGAGTAAAACTAATAAGGTTCCCTTTTACTATATTTAATATAAGGAAGATAGTAAGATCGATAGTATCTTCTAGATATATAAATCCTTCCTAGATATAATAAAGCAAAACCCAGAGCTATTTATAATAGATAATATATATAAGGTAGGTATATACGCATAGTTTATTTTAATAAAAGCTTTTTACTAATATAACTCTATAAGTAAATCGATTTAATATATTACTCTTCTAGATCGTAGGCCTTACTAGCGTTAATATTATATATAACGCTACCTTCTACTTAATATCTACTAAGATAACTAAATTTTTTAGTTAGGTATTAAAGTAACTATAAGAACTTCTCCTTATTAGTAAAATACTAGATCTAAGGGTAATTATTACTAATTTTAATATAGGCTTAAAGAGGGTAGCTAGAGAGATCTTCCTACGTATATAATAATAACTTTGCGTTTAGTATATACTAAAAAATATTAATCTTAATATAAAAAAAAATAGGAAGGACTGCAGGGCTTAGAGCCTAACGAGGCTACTACTACCGCCCTTACTAATAGTAAAAACTCTACTACTAAGGCTATAGAGGCTTAAAGTAGTAATCTCGCCTCTTATTTAATTATAAAGGAGGTTAAAGTAGTATAACTACCCACGCGGGATAATAATAATAATAAAGGCGCGCTATTATAATAGTCTAATAAGAAGGAGTACTCTTATAACCCCGATAGCCTCGTTAATATATAGAGGGCTTATATTTACTCCTCTATATATAATAAGTATAAAAAAAACTAGTAATCTCTTAAGTAGTAGTTTTTAGATTAATAAGGTTAGTTACGTCGCTAAATACTTATTTATTACTAACTTTTTATAGTAATTATTAAGTACCTCGAGATAACCTATATCCTACTCCTTTGCGAATTTATTAACTACGAGATCTGAAATTTTTATAACTATAGTTACTAAATAACCTCTCCTATAGAGGGATCTTATTACTAGTTAAAATCCTACCTTACTAATTACCTTATAAACCTCTATATACTTTATATTAAAATTCGAGAGATAGTTATTAAGAAGGTTAACTCTTATAATACCTAAATTAAGAAAGAGTACTATTATTACTATATAACGAGTAAATACCCTCTACTTAAGCCTCTTAACTACGAAGTTTCTTTCCGCGCCCTCTACCTCCTCTATAGTTAATATAATACTATAGAAGAGGCCTTCTAAAAGAGGCAGGGCCTACCTATATATATAGGCGTATTTATAAGGTAATAAGGTCTCCCTTACTACTATAACCTACTAGAGAGACTTTATAATAGTTATTATAATAAGAGGGTTACTTATAATAATCTTAACGCTTACTAGTAGCTAGATCCTAACTATATATATCTTAGTCTATTAGCTATTAAATTTATACTAATTTCTCTAGCTAAACTTAATTTAACTACAATAGCTTATTAGTAAGGCTAATCTAAACCCTATCCGCTATATAAGGCGCTATTACTACTAACTATATAAGTTTAATAATTATAAGGTACTACCTAAAGTTAACCTATATAATATATAATAAGACCCCTCTAACTAGGAGGTTATAGACTGCTTTTTAGCCTTATAGTTAACTATAGCGCTACCCTCCTCTATACCTCCCTCCTCCGCGCCGCTATCTATACGCCTATTAACTATACTATTAATTATAATAATTATAATACGTAGTAGGGGTAGTAGGGGTAGGGGTAGGGGGTTAGGCAGGGGTTCGTATTAATAACTTATAAGTAAGATTATTACTATACTTACTGCTATATAAGATCTTACTTCTAAGGTTAATATAATATACGACTTTTAAACTCGCTAATAATAACTATAGTTATTAGTAGACTAACGGCAGCTAGATTATACGGCTTAGGAGGCTGCGTAGTAATAGCAAGCAGCCTTATAGGAGCAATAGTTTATAGTATAATATAGCTAACTATTGCTTAGGTAGTAATAATATAGTTAGCTAAACCTATAGCTAGCGTATTATATTTAGCCCGCGTAGATACTGCTAAATTAATAACTACTATCGTTTAGCTATAATTATTAGTACTAAATTAAGCTCTTTTTTTACGCTAGAATTAGCCTTATTGCTAAAAAATACAATTTCGCTATAAAAATAGCTATTTTAATATAATCTATAGATATTATAACCCTCTTTTTTTCCTATGCTAAAACGCATACCTAAAATAATAATAAGCTTAGTAATAACCTTAGGGGCCTTAAAACTCCAATGAATATACTATAAACTTAAGGTACTTCGATAGATAGTGGGTAATATAGGTATAGCGCGGTATTAGAAGCTTCGCTAATATATTGGGTTTAGCTCGGGCTAAATACCAAAACTGCACCGTCAAAATACCAGCTACCGATAGTTCAGTATGGTCCTGACTAAAGCTCAAGCTAGATTTGACCATCTACAGAGTCCCTATGGTAGATTTCTGGCTTGGAATAACCTGACTATGCTTCTGAAAGACAGCTTGCCTGAGCCATCTTCTCGGTACTCTACAACTTCTCGCAACGTGATTAGTTGCTTCAGCACCGCAGCATCTCTTCCTCGAAGATATCCTAGGTTCGCCCAAGGAATCAGCCTCAACATGACCACGGCCGAGATACACCGGCATTCTCATGATCATAGAACTCCGTTTGACATTGACAAGTCGGCCGCAGTCATCAGCAACAACCCAGCTGAGATTTACGAAGAATATCGATTTCTCCGCACACAATGCCCTGTCATCCATACAAGCCAATATGGTGGTTACTGGCTACTTACCCGCTACGAGTATGTGAAGAGGGCAGCCATGGACTCGGAAACCTACATCTCGAGCGTCAAAGCTGTGGTTCCGAGCGACCCTCGGGGCATCCGTCGACCACCTCTCAATTTCGACGCACCAGCTCATACTCCTTTCCGAACCGCACTGGAACGCACAGTGAAGCCAGCTCGCTTGAGGCGTCTGAGGGAGCCGCTTGAGAGACATGCAGAGGCAGAGCTTGCTCCTTTGCTTCTACGCGGCAGGGGAGATGTTAGCGCCGAGATCGCGGCCAACTTCGTCGCCCGTATGGAGTCAGAATGGCTGAATCTCGAAGCAGACGTGGCGCCTAAACTGGCCGTTACCGCAGCAAGTTGGCTCAGCGCTTGGAGAATGCAGGACGGAGACACTGTAACGGCCAATTCAAAGAAGATGTACGACATTGCTCAGAACCTCCTTGCAGACCGGCGAACTCATCCCATGGATCCAGAGGAAGATCCCGCCTCTTCGCTTCTGCTGGAAAAAGACGCAGAAGGAAACCCACTTAGCGAGGAGCATCTGATGTGCGCATCCTCTCATGTTCAATTCTCAGCGATACTGACAGCGTGCTAGCGGTTGCCTTCGCCAATCACTAGTCGTAGGCGTGGTTGCGCCCCAGATTCTGATCGGATCCATATGCGTTCACCTTTCGAAGGATAAAGACCCCCAAGACAGGCTGAGGAATGATGAGTCACTAATACCAGCTGCGTTAGAAGAGTTCTTAAGGCTGTATAGCCCCTACAGGGGCTTCGCAAGGACGACGTCAAAAGACGTCCATTTACACAGCCAAACCATTCATCCAAGAGAACTAATCACCCTATGCTATACAGCTGCGAATCGTGATCCAGAAGTATTCGAAACCCCTAACGAATTTATCGTGATGCCTTTAGCATCGCCCGTTCCTAGCGCGGCATATAACTAACGTTAGCTCTAGAGCGACCTTTTTCTAGGGGTTATTCCTCTAATCGTGGTTATAAGTAACTACGTTATAGCTACTCTTATTATAATAGAATAAGCTCTTTAGTAATTATAAATATAGCCCTATAGGATATTTCTTAATAATTATAAGCTTAGCTCTAACTAGACCTCTAATTACTATTTTAAAATAGGCCTTTACTATTAAAAGTATTTATTAAAACTTCCTCTCTCTTATTTCTTTCTTTCCTCCTTAATATATATAATCCTCTATATTATTTAAAACCCTCTATTTCTAAATAGCTTTAATTATAATATCTTCTACTATTACCCTAGTAATATTATATTACCTAACTATATATAAGGATTTTACTACTTTATATATTATAATCTAAGCTAAAGCCTAAGCTACTAGAGTCTAGAAGTATATTAACCTAGATAACCTTAAGGGATCTTTATATCTAAGTAAGACTTTATTAGAAACCCTAACTCTTAATATATATATTACTAAGTAAAACTAGGATATTAATACCTAATACCTATAAGAGAAGAGCGCTTATAATTAATATATTACTCTATTTAATTAGGAAGCTCTAGAAGAGGCTACTTCTAATACTACTTCTAGACCTATTTCTAAATTTATTACTAAGATATAGATAATAAATAGATTATAACCCCTTTAGCCTCTAGCTACTTTAGTTATAATTAATAAGAATATTATAAATATATAGGAATAATACTTAGAGTATTTTTATTTATATATTATATAAGAATCTAAGTAAACTTATAAAAACTAAGAGTTTAAATAGATTAACTATCTAGTTATAGAGACTATTACTTATAGTATTATTATACTTATATATATAGAACTTCTTATTAAAAGGGATATAACTCTTTATAGCCTTATTATTAATTTTAAATATTACTATACTCTAAGTAAGACTAATACTCTTATTATTATTTAAGAGGAGTATATCTAAGTTCTAGAGAAAGTAAATAGGAGTATTAATCCTAATACCTAGATTAAGGACTTTAGGGGTATCTATTTCTATACTACCTAGCTTAAGCTTCTTAAAGTAAGTAATACCCTTACTTTAAAAACCTTTCTTTAAGTAATAAGTTATTACTTTATATTTACTTAAGCTAATATAAAAATTATAAATATTCTTAAATAAGAGAAAGTAGGGATATTAGTCTCTAATATAAGCTAATATATTAATATATTTAAGGACGTGTTATATAATGATATACTCTACTTAGGATTATAAGGATAAAGCGCTAGGGTCTTTATAATACTAGCTAGCTATATAGACGAGGCTAACCTATTAAATGTTCCTATAACTAGTAACCTATTTAGTAGTAAATAATACTTATATAGGTTAAGCTATTAATAGCTAAGCGTTAATTATAACTACTTAGAAGCTATTTTAACTAGATATTACTAGAAGGGCCCTTATATATTAGTAATAGATATATAAGTAGCTTAGATCTATAGCTAGTTAAATAGTAACCTATGCTTTGCTAATCTTTATATTAAACTCGCTTATAAAGGCTAGCTATATACTATATCTTATAAGGGTAAGAACTACTAAAATAATAAGGGGGGTAATAAGGGTTTATCTAAGAAATCTAATATAGCCCTAAGTTACTTTATTAATATAATAGTAGTTACTTTCTATAGAGCCCTCTTAAATAAGGTTAGGGATAATATAGTTAACTTAGATAAAGAGCACCTAAGTATTTTTATAACTCCCTACTTAGGACCCTATATACTCTATATATTAATAGTTCTAGATAAATATAGAGGGATATACCTAGCAAATAATAAGTCCCTCCTTACCCCCTCCTTAATTAGGTATTATGATAGAGAATAGGTTAATTCTAGAATAGCTTTATACTTAATTATTATAAGAGGTATATATATTATTAAGAATACTCTTAATAGCTTAAGAGGTATAGATATAGAGGACCTTATGCTCGATAATATAGGATATATAGAGAACTTTTATATTAATATTATCTCTAAAGTAATACTTTAGAAAATAGGTATTTAGTATTTAGGGTATAACTATATACTTCGCTTTAGAACCTATAAGAATAGTATTATAATTAAGAAACTTATTAGAAAGGTAAACCTCGCTTTTTTTTAGATATAAGCCCCGTTCCTTATACTCTATTCCTAAGTAGATCCCCTAAAGTATTAATATTATTATTAATAATATAAGCTATATACTTATAATATATAAGTATACCTCTTTTATACTATAGCTAGACTAGAGCGATAATATAATACTTTAGTACCTCTAAAGTAGCTACCTTAGCCCCGAGGCTCTTAAGTAGCTAGTATATACTACTCAGGGGGTAAGGATTAAGGGCTTGATACGCCTATAGTACTAATACTATATAGTTATATATACTAAATAAGTAATTCTAAGATAAACGTTAGAAGGTAAAGTAATATACCCTTACTATAGGATTATATAGGATCTATTTAACTACCCTAAAGGCTTTAACTAGAACTAATAGCTTCTTATTATTAAGGATAAATATATTAGTTAGCTCTTTATATTTCTATATATTAATAAGACCTATAGTAGCATTATACTCGCTCTATATACCTTTAAGCAATAGGTATCTTAATAGAAGGGACTTTCTATTTATAAGATTAGATAAGATATTAAGAGGTTAGTAATTTTACTTATAGGATATATAGGATATAAGGATTAGACTTATATAAAAGGAATAGAGGTTAAAATAACCCCTCTATATATAAAGAAACTAAATAGTAGAGGGGAACGGGCTAGTTAAGAAGTTATAACTTAAATAATTAAGATACTTACTATAGCTAGCTTACCTATAGAACTATAGGCTAAGATAGCACTAGTAGCAAGAACGCTCTATAATATAAGCCTACTTAAGCGCTATAACTAGCGTTTACTATTATAGATTAAAGAAGAGTAGTTCTACTAGTACTTTCGCTAGTAGTAACCTAATAATAGAGTAGCCCTAACTTATAACCTTCGCCCTTACTAGGGATATATATATACCTATAGCTACTATATATACCCCCTTAAGAGGGAATAAGAGAGACTCTAAGGTAATATTATAGGGATATATTAAATACCTAGTAGGATACGTTCTAAATACCTATAACCTATATAGGGTCTAGATCCCCGCGTTATAAATAGTTATTATTATATAGAATATAATATTTAATAAATAGACCTTCTATATAAAAAATAAGATAAAAGAGGCTATTTTTAAAGATACTATCTATAAGATAATAGAAGAGATTAAAAAACCTATATTATAAGTTAATTTTAAACTCTAGATCTTAAGTATTATAGATAAGAATAAAGCTATATAAATACTTATAACTAAATAATTACTTATATTAACCCTCATTCTTATAACTAAGACTCTAAATAGAAGAGTCCTAAAACTTCTAAAAGGATAGGTAAGTTAGAAGGGGGGGTAGCTATTATCCCCTAATCCTATATTAGAACTAAATAAAAGCCTAGCTCTAATAGATAGAGTAGTAGGTATAGTATATATATGAGAGATAAATTATATATATAAAGCTATTAGAGAAGTTAATTCTAAAGGGGAATAGATTAAGGATTATATCAGAGTTAACTTACTCTTACTTTATAAGATATTTCTAAAGCAAGTAAGTATAATAAGAATAAACCTTTAGATAGGAAGCCCTCAAATTTACTAGTATAGCTATATTAGGATAGCGAGGAGAGGGCTAATACTAAGTAGAGGTCTAACTAGGTATATAATTAGAAGGATTATAGCTAAACTTATTAAAGCTAAGAACTATATAATCTATTACTTAGTAACTTATAACTAGGAATAATAGAGAGCAAACCCCGCTCTAGTTACTAGTTTTGATTATAATACTATATAGAGTAGGAGTAGGTATCTAGCTTCTTTAAGACCTTTATACCTAATTAGTAGAAGGCTTTTTTAGAAGCTAGTATAAGGTATTATACGCTCTATAGCTATATTTATATTATTATTTTTAGCGAGAAGCCTACTTATATAACTATAATAATCTATAAATATCTTATTACTAATAACCTTACTAAGCTACTATACTTATAAAAGGAACTTTTAAACCTCTTATAGGCGCTCTAAACTCGCTTTAAAGAAGTAGCTAAGGTTAAGATAGGTAAACTAAAATAAATAGATATATATCGTATTATTAATTAAGAGATAATAATAAAGAGACTAATCCTTTTAAACTAGGTATTTACCTATAAATTTAATAAGGATAATATCCTTAATTAGTATAAAGTAAGGATTTATATTTAAGGCGATTAGTAAGAGAAGTCGCCCCTTAAATAAGATTTTTATAGTAACCCTCGCTACTTATACCTTTAGGGTAGTAATAGTAATTACTATGTATTTTAACCTTAAAGTTAAATAATTTAATATAATTAATATATTCCTAAACGCCCCCTAGGACTTAAATAAAGACCTAATTATTTATAAGTTATTAGATAGCTTTAAGTAGCTTAGAAAGTATATTAAACTATACTATATGCTCTATAAGCTAAGGGATATACTATTACTCTAATATAAGGAGTTCTCCTTAACCCTTTAGTATCTAAGCTTTATACTTATAAGTAAAGACCTATACCTCTTCTAGTTAACTAAGAAGAAGGTTCTTATTATCTTCTATATAAATAACTTCCTTATCCTATTTTATAGGAATTATAAAGAAGTAGTATAGAGGGTAATTACTAGCCTAAAAGAAGTATATAAATTAAAAGAATAAGGCTTAGTTAAGTACTATCTTAGAATTAGAGTTATCTATAACTAAGCTATATAAAAGATATACCTTTCTTATAACTAATATATTAAGTAGGTTATGAAAAAGTTTAATTTACTTAACTTAAGAGCGCTAGTAATACCCCTTCTAAATATATTACTTCTAAAGAGTAAAATAGTAGTAATACTATTAGAAGTAAAGAATTCCTAAGAGAGGATTAGCTCTATACTCTATATTACTATTATAATCTAACTTAATATCGCTTTTATATATTCCCTACTCTTAAGATTCCTAATAAATCCTACTCCTTTTTATTATATTACTATTAACTAGGTTATATAATACTTATATTATACTTATTACCTCGCGATATACTTTAGTAACTTAGGGGGTAAGTAGGTACTACTAATTATAAGTAATACTTTATTTCTAAATAATAAGGAGATATAGAGGTCGTCTTAAGTATATATAATCTCGCTCTTTAGAGGACTAATCTAGTAGAAAGCTACTTAATAAGCTATAGTTATAATACCTATAATAGAAGTAGAGCTTCTAAGCTTTAAATATACTACTAAGGAGATAATTACTCTTTAGAAGCTATTTAGGGATATTACTCTTAAGCTTAGTAATATCTAGAAGATTTATTATAATAACTAATAGATAATTCGTCTTATAGGAAGTAAAAATAAATAGATTTTAACTAAGCTATAGTATATTAATATTTAGAATATATAGCTATAATAGGAATATACTAGAGGATTATTTAGTATAGTATATATACTCATAAATAATATACTAGCTAATAATCTTAAAAAGGTTCTTAACTATAAGAGGTTTAAATAGTTCTATTCGCTCCTTAATCTAAAAGATATATAGAGAATAATTATAATAAATAAGGGATACTCTAAATAAGTATAGGAGGGCTAGTAGCGCCTAATTCTGAATTATTTTATAGCTTACTAGCTAGGGAGCTTAAAGTTACTCTTATAGGAGTAAAAAGAATATAATCTATTCTAAAGGGCTACCCTAAAATACTAATTTTCTACTACCTAACCTTAGAGGATTTACTTATACTAACCTATTAGGATATTATATAAGGGTAGTAATACCTCTAGTAAATATATACTAATAAGACTATTAACTATATAGTATACTATAGTAGCCGCGTTGCTAGTAAGTAGATAAGGTATAAGTATACCTATACTAACTACTGGGGTTTTAAATAGAACTAGGGCGGGAGATAGAGTAATAATATTATATATATTAGAACTACTTATTACTTTAGAAGCCTTAGCTAACCCCTTATTATTACTACCCTTTTTTATTATTATAATCTCCTCTTTTTAAGTAGTAATAGCCTCGCGGAGTATAGCTTTCTAATAAGTAAGGGTCTATAGGTTATATTAGAAGATAGTTATAGAAATAAAGTATATATAAAACCTTACTTTTCTAACTACTAGGTCTTTTAAAGTCTTAGCTTTAGTATATTAATAAGCTATAATAGTAATAGGGATACTTATCTATTAATAAGATACCTTATCTCTATAATAATAGTTATACTTACTTATTATATTAAGTAAATACCTTCTATCTAATAAGCCTAAGAGCTTACTTAAAATATATTAATAGTAGCGCTTATTAAATAGGGGTATTTACTCTATCTCTATACCTCTATTAGGAGGAGGAGAGCTAGGAGGGGGCTCTAAACTACTCTTATTAATACCCTCCTCCTTATCTATCTCCTTAGGGATTATAATAATAATAATATTAGTAATATTCTAATATATAGTTATAGTAATAAAGGGATTATAACTTACTAGGAGCTATCCTCTTAAATTACTTAAGAGGGTAATCCTAGGGCTTTTTAAGCTATAAAGCCTTACCCTTAGAGTTACTCTCTATAAGTTACTTCTATTTCTTCTTTCTACTTGCTATAATATATTAGTATATTATATATTAATAATAAGAAGGAATAATATATATATAACCTTATTATTACTCTCTAGGGGATAAGGGTATACCCCTCTGCCCCTAGCTTTATTCTTACCTTTAGTAGCGCGCGCCTTCTTAAGGGCTATAGCCTAATTAGTCTTCTTTTTAGGAGGTATCTATAAATATATTAGTATATTATAATAGCTTTAAGATCGTCGCGCGATATAAGCACGCGCGCGTATATAATAAGGTTATTATTAGGGCTAAAGTTAGGTATATATATAGTTATTATATTATATATAGGGAAGAGTTAAGAAAGTAGGAGGGTAGCTAGGTTATTTTAATTAGAGTTAATATAATAGTACCTACCCTACTTAAGCTAATAAGACATAATAGACTTTACTACTATTAGTAAGAGTTAGTAAATAAAGGGTATTATAATAATAATAGTAATATTTATAAAAATAGAAAACTATAACTATCTATACTTTACTTATACTTAATATAAATAACTTTATTTTATTATCTTTTTATAAATAAGCTTATTAATAGGTTATTTATCGATATATTATTTTATATTTAGGTATTTTAAGGGATATTATATAGTTAGGCGCTTTTCTAGCTATTACTATATCTAGGGGGGTATATTATAATACCTTTAATATTACCTATTCCTAGTATAGTATATAATTAATATTAGCTCTAGAGCGACCTTTTTCTAGGGGCTATTCCTCTAACTATAGTTATAAGCGACCACGTTATAGCTACTCTTGTTATAATAGAACAAGCTCTTTAGTAACTATAAATGTGGCCCTATAGGACGTTTCTCAATAGAATTCATTCTCCATAGAGAAAATATTGCCGCACACATGGGTTTCGGCAGAGGTAGGCATCGGTGTGCTGGGATGCCACTTGCGAGAATGTTAGTGACCCGATGGAGATTGTATGGGCCAAGCTAATCTTGATGCATAGCTCTCGATATTGTCATTCGTGTTACTTTGCGGAACACTAAAGATTTTGAGGTTGATAGGGTGTTGCAATTCTCAAGAATGCCTGAATTGGGAATCATTAGCTGTCCCATGAAGTTCCTTCGATGAATAAGAGCAGTAGATGCCTCTCGAGGCATCCGAGGTAGCAGTCGGTAGACGTTAAGATAGAAAGATCCTTTCCAGCTAGATGAACCGGGCATCTGATCCGAAAGATACCATAAGTCTCGCCACTAGAAGACTTGATTTCAAGTCAACGTAAAGTGATATATTCAAGGATTGAATTCGAATACCACTTGAGTATGATAGCACATGGAAAGCAGGAGGCTCAGCCACATGCTTTCACACTTGCGAACTCGTAGCAGCCACATTCGCCAATTAGCGAGTCAGGCCCTCCAGCCAAAATGGCACTCGTGCTGTGGTCGTACAGGGTTCTTCATTCGAATGACCGGCCCAAAACTTGTGGTCAAAGGGATCAACAAAACATTGACGTCGTACTTTGGTGGTTCTGATCACTTTCACCGCTGGTCGTTCGTTCGCACCTGGAATACGCCGTGCTTGGGTGTAGGAACAAGTGATGTGGGTGAAGTGGGAAACGGAGGAACACGCCGAAGTGGGTGAAATCGACACATCCCAGCAGCCCGTGGGAAAGGGATACCCTTGTCAATTCAGGCTCCGCAACCCAACTCCCGGCGACTTATGGACGGCGGCAGATTTCTCGGGGAGATTTGCGGGGAAGATGGGGAAAGGTCGTCTTCTCTCCATCAACACCTCCGGAATACCGCGGCACACATGTGGGAAACACCATTGGCGTGACCCAGATCAATGGCCGACGAATCGCGAGAGGTTGCCACCGTCGCCAAGTTCGAGTGTTCCTACTGCCGGCGGCGGTTCACCAAGAAGGAACATCTGAAGGTACCGGGCCCAAGTCGTCGCGATCATCGCTGCTGAGGTGCTGAAAATCCTACTCCAGAGACACGAAAGAGCCCGTGAGTCCGAGTCCCGCATGCAAGGAATAATTGGATTGCTGTGGGGTTTCCTGCACGTTACTGCTCATTGGTTTATCAGAGTCTGATCTCCGTTGAAGACACCGGCTCACGGCCTTTCAAATGCGCCATTTGCGACAGGAGCTTTTCCCGCGGAGATGTGCTCAACAGGCACGTCAAGGGCCACAACAAAGCTGGTAGATCTAGAGAAATATCCAGCGGCCCAGCAAGTCAAGCCGCGACTATTCAACCGCTACAAGCTCCTGGCGGTAACCAGGCAGTGTCGACCATCGCCTCTCGAAGGGTTCCGGCACTTGAACTTGCCAGCAATCCAAATGCTGGCAATGAAAGCGCTCAGCATGTTGCGTCTTCATGCTTGCTGTGGCCGGATTCGGAAGAACTGTTCCAAAGCCTCATGTCAGCTGATGGAATGAATTGGGATCATTCCATGCCTGGTCTCATCTCGGCCGCTTTCCCTCCTGGCCCTCACGACGAGCCATCGACCGGCCTGAGCAGCACGACCGACAGAGACGAGCTTGCGGCAGCGGAAGACGGGCACAGGGCCGTTCAGACTGTCAATGGGCTACTAACTAATACGGTAAGCTCACATGCCGACTGGCTGTGCAGTTCAACTTCATCGAAGCCCAAAGCCATTGCTGATTGATCTCATTGTTGACCAGCTCTTCAACGTCACGTCCCACGTAGAACTCTCAGACCTGACACCCCGTTTTTTGGACAGTAGTCTGCACATGTTCTTCACTAAATTTGTGCCCATCCTACCCATCATTCATCGGCCGACGTTTGTCTATCGAGATTGTTCTGCACCTCTGTTGCTCAACGCAATTGCACTAGGGTCGCTCTTCTTGGGAGCTGAAGATGCGACCGCCAAGGCAAGTCGCCAACGCAGAGCCTCTCGCTATGACTTCCGACTAACGCAGACGGTCCGTTCAGGGCGAGGCATTGTGGAGGCTGGCCTATACTGCCATCGCGACGTCGTGGCCCGAAATGACAGGCCACAAGCGAGCGTACGATGCATGCAGCGGCGTTGAACTAGTCCTGACTGCACTTCTCAGTCAGATATATGCGGCTCTATCGAGAGTGAGTGGCATTGACGGTATCTGTTGTCGTCCGTAGTGCACGGCCTTACTGAACTCTTTCCATCTCAGAATCCGACGCTGAGAATGACAAGCCAGACATTCTACGGCCTCAGCATGCATTGGGCGCAATACTGCGGCATGTATGACGTCTTGCCGAGCCGGCTTGCAGTCCCTCAAATCCATGACCCAGTCGAGCTCAAGATGCAAGCCTGGAGATCATGGGCTGCAAGAGAGACTCAACTGAGGACACTGCTTGGACTCTGTGTCATAGACGGCGTTGTGTCACAGTTCAGCGGGAACCTCGTCAACACTTGGTCGGCAACCAACTCTTTGCCCCTGTCTGCTGACGAAAATGCCTTTGCGGCAAACACTGCGGACATGTGGATTCACGCCATGGCCGCCCGTAACGACAACAACAACAACCAGAGACCCGAACGATTCTCTGATCTGCATCACATGTTGGTTTCCGAGAGGAGCCAGTCCAACCTCGTGTTCTCTCTTCCTGGTCTACTCAACATCAGAATCATTCTAGAGATCCTAGCATCTCTCACCACGGACTTCGAGCGAACGAAAAGAGGCGCCGAAGCCGCGCAGAAGCTTGCTGCGGTGAGGGCCATGGTGGCTCTCCGCCGACACATCTTACACAGCACAGGCCTGACTGCCGCAGACAGAATCATAGGCCTCTTGCGGTGGCATGCTGTATGTCTCGACCTTGTGGTGAGTACGGCGCGCGGAGCACGTCGAATGTGCTACCACTACAACATAACGCAGCACATCTTTGGAGGCAAGAAGCGAGAGGAACCAAGTCGGATCGATCCAGACAAGTGGACACGTGGGCTACGTGCACGGAAATGCCTGCTGCATGCGCTTGAAATCCACAAGATCGCGTCCGAGGTTCCGCTTGGCATCATACACGACACGTGCCTTCCCGGGGCTTTGTTCGCAGCCGCCACAACGTACAGCTCATTCGCGCTCCCGGGAGTGTCCAAGATTGTCGTGCCTGCTTCTGTTGACTGGGGTACGGTCATTCTGTGCGGCCTGGATGATGCGTCGGAGACATCCATTGCTCAAGCACGAGACCAAGCCGGTGACACCCTTGCGTTTTTGAACAATGTTGGTAATGCTCGAAGTACTGGCTGGGTGGTGCGGAATCTGGTATACGAATTGAGCGCAATCAGGATCCTTTTGCACAGTTTGTCCCAGTATTGGGGTGTCACACAAGAGATGGAAGAAGTGGTTGGGGCATGGGAGGCGCGCTGTGTTTGAGATCCGGTGTTACTTTGAAGTCTTGTTTTGGTCCGTCGCAAAATGGGAAACTGGACCGTTGTAACAACGTCTGATAATGACTGTATTTACTACGAAAGATTAAGAATATTATGATACACCGTATGGCAAGACATTATCGATTATGAACTGGACAGGCTCTGATCGGTACGTGTCCGACTCGATCCAAGAACCGTATCCGTTGAATACGAGAGAATTGGCCTCCTTGCCATATGGAGGCCACTTGGGCAAACCCAGGCCTGTAACTCTTAGCAAATAACGGGCAGAAGCTAGGAGAAAAGGTATACATACCGCTAGTCCCGCTATTGGGGTCTAGGTCATGAGCAAAGCTGGCCCATGCTGCTGACATTTGATATGCGACGTTTTGATCCCACGGCAGGCTGGGAATCAGATTTGAGAACACGTAAGTCTGCTCAACACCGGTTCCGATACCCTTCGAGACGGTCGAGGTGTTATATGGCAGGTGGTTAGATCTGAACCTGTACACTGGAACGTCGTCTCTAGCAAGGGTCTGTGCAATCATGCGAGCGGGCCCGATCCGTACAATGTCTCCGAAGATAGAGCATGCCATCTTGTCGAGTGCTCCAGAGCTGAAATTGGCAGTGCCAGTGTTGTACGGGCAACCCAATCGCGGATTAGTAGGGTACATGTTGATGAGCTCTGTGATCGTCTCGTTTGGCAGCAACGCCGGGCGGAAGTATCCTTTGGCTATGTTTGTGCATTTAGTCAGGATCCCCAGAACAAACACCTGCTGCGATCTGGTACGCTCTTACCGACTTGGTCAAAGAGTTGCTCACTGGTGAAAATTCCCGTTGGAGCTGACGTAGTGCCCTCGTCCGTGTTTGCTGTAAGTTCGATAATTAGAACTTTTAATTTCAACCTCGAGTGAGATTCAATAGTATCCTTACTTCCAACGATAGTCGGTACTTTCAGATATCGCCCGGCAGGAAGCGCTCGCTGAATCGATGTGCGGCTGAAGTCACCATCCACTGACTGCCCCGTCGAAGATCCCACCTTGTCTCTGAAAACATCTACTGGCAGTCTTCTGATGCAATCTAATTTGTCCTGAGCACTGGTATTTACCAAAGATGAATGTGGCGAATAGGATGAGCCGCAAAAGTGGAACCACAATTGCTGTACTACAATTGCGGCTTATATACGCATCACGACAATGAACATGTGGTGTTGGCGATGAGAGAATCGAAGGTGCTCTGGAACGCCGGCGTGTCGGGGGGTGTAAGCGGGAAGGCACCGCCGCTTTGAAGAATCGCGCCTCGAAAGAGTCCATCATCTCGTCCGCCGTATGCCATCATGTGGGAGTAGATGGACACGGCGCCGGCACTGGTTGGTGATTAATACCTAGCAACGCACCCAAAGTGTGCAAGACTTACGACTCGCCCGCCAGTGTGACTTTCTTTGGGTTGCCTCCAAAAGCGGCGATGTTGTCTTGGATGTATTTCAATGCGAGGCGTTGGTCTAGCATTCCAATGTTTAGGAGCCGAAGCTCCGCCATCTCCTTGCCATTCAAAGGGACCCAGTCGGTAATTCTTGGGGGCGTAGTCTCTTCAGTAACTATGCGGCACGTTTTTAGGTCAAAGCTGTGAACTTGCAAGTGAGACGAGAATGATAGGTTTTCCGATTTCTATAGAAATTCGCGTAATCGCAGTGCTCTCGAATCTGGGATCGGCCTGTGCCAATTCTTTCAGCCAACACCCAAGAATGTTTGGGGAATGCCAGGACGCACACTATACCCGTTGGTCAACCCGCCTCCGTATAGCCACACCAACACCGGCAATGAAGCGTTAGTTGCAGGAGCCTCAGTTGGTCTCCATATATTCAGAGACAAGCAATCTTCGCTCGCATTGCTCTGGTCTCTTGATGAGTAACAAGAGGGACCAAAGGCATTGGCCTGAAGGACATCAAATGACTTCCTCAGAGGCTCTGCTTGCACTAATCTCAAGCTACCGACGGGAGGCTCAGCGTATGGAATTCCCAAGAACTTCTCGACTCCGGAAACCGCATCGATGAATCCAATAATTGTTCCGTTGGTGGTCGTTACGGAGACTGACCTCAAATCACCCAGGACCAGAGACGGAAAAGTGGCCAGAGCCAGCCACAAGCTGCGCGCCATCATGAAGACCATTTGCATTGAAGTCAAGCGGGCAAATTGTTCTCGGTATTTCGGACTCATCATCGATATTTCATCTTCAACTACTGCTTCTCTCGTACAGGGGTCCCTGTCCGCTAGTCTCATCAAGAAAACTGCCGGAAACGCAGCCAGTCATACGGAGGCGTTGGGTTGCAGGCCAGCAGTGGAGTCGCAATGGGGTAGCGTGTCAATGGTTTCCCACATAGTGGGACAACTGCTGGCCTTGGCGGTGGAGACAAACAATTACGGCTATCCGGCATGAAGGACTGGGAATTGAGGATGAGATGATCTTATAACTATTTAAGCGCTATGTTCATCTTGGAAATCCGGATATTAGCGATAGCTATCGCAAACTAGTGCAGTATAGAGTAATAGAGTTAGTATAGTTAGGTATATCTAAGGTTAAATATTCTTCTCTAGCCCTCTAATTATTAAATAAGGGCTAGAGGACTTATCTAGGGGTTACCTAATACCTCCCTATAGCTCCTAACTCCTATAGACTTCCCTAACTTAGCTTACTAAGCCCTTTTTTTTATAATATTATCCTAGCTTATAATATAATTCCCCCCCTCTAAACTAATCTACCCTTAGACTAATTTACTCTATAGTTATTTAGAGGGTATTTAATATCTCTTTATAAGATTTTATAATTTCTTAGTTTCTATAGGTTTAGAATTTAATATCCCTCGTTCTAGTTATATAACTCTTCTTTAGATAGCTAGGTTATTTAAAAGAGTAGTTAACTAGTAATAGGGTACTTATCCTCTACCCTAGCTACTCTTATAGCTCTTATACTTAAATAATAAGGGATTTTATAGCTTAGAGGAGTAATAAGCTAGTAATAAGGTATATTTATATTCTAATTATTCTTATAGCTTTATTAGATAAGTCTAGGACTACTTAGTAGTTATCTAAATAGCTATAGCTAAGTTCCCTTATAAGGGTTACTCCTTCCTTTATAAAGCTATATTAAAATATATTATTATTTAGGCTTATTTTTATTACTTTTAATCTACTCTTATAATTATTATATTTTCTATTTATTATTATACTTTTAATACTTTTATAAGAGTAATAAAGATATTCTCCCTCTAGGGATAAAGAAGGTCTTTATTATAATATAAGGGGCTATTAGTAGTTATTTAGTAGTTATCTAATACCTCCTTATACTTAGTAAAGTTAGCTAAAGCTAAATAATATAATAATCTAGAGATTATTCTCCTTTTAGCTATATAAAAGTCTAGTTTTAATATTAAATTAAAAATATATAAATATTATTTAAAATTTTACCCTACTAAAATCTCTCTTTCTTACTCCTTTAGATTTATAATACTAATATTACTACTAATAGCTTATTATTAGCCCCCTATTCCCCTACTAATAACTTTATCTTAATTACTATATAAGAAATCTATTATTATATCTTCTACTATTATTAATACCCCTAATACTACCCCCTACCCTACTATTATACTAGATACTACTAGTATCCCTATAATAAGTAAGCTCTAGGTATACTCCTACTACTACTACCTCTTAGTATAAGCGAAGTAAGAGCTACCTATAGATATAGATACTAAGCTTAAGCTCCTTATAAGCTTAATTATATACTTTAAGAGTAATAATAAGTATATAATCCTTAGCTAGTACTTCGCTAGTACTTATTTAATACTTTACTAGCTTTAGGCTCTAAATTACTTACTAATTTATAGATTTACTACTAATTTATTTATTTTTTAAATACCTTTACTAAATATAAATATTATATTAAAATAAGTAATAGAAAAGCTTATATTAATATAAGTTTTACTTATTATTTTCTAGTTCTTAGCTACTAACTCCCTATAGCTTACTTATCATATAATAGGTACTATTAATAGGCTTAAGCGCCTAATAAATAAGGGCTATTTTAAGCCTAATATTTAGGTATAGTATATTAAGAATAAGGTAAGTTATCTAGTACTTCTCTAGTACTTTACTATTAGTCTCTAATTATATATAGGTAGAGATCCTTATTACCTAGCTTATAATTAAGAAAGCCCTCTAAGCTAAGAAGAATAAGGCTAATATTATTCCTAAGAAGTATAAGGCTAAGGAGGTAGAGATCTCTATAAAACTAGAGGATTACTAGGTAAGCGCTTTAGAGGAGGCTATTACTTACTAGTAATATCTTACTAAAGAGGCTAAGAAGTAGACTAAGTTACTATATAAGTAATATAAGGAGCTTACTTATTATTATATAGTAATAAAGTAGCTAGCCTAGAAGTAGCTAGTAATATAAGAGGTATAAGCTAAGTATACTAAGGAGTTACTTAACTCCTATAATAAAGTTATAAATTTATTTAAACCTTATTAATTCCTCCCTAGTACTTCGCTAGTTAATATTTCTAACTTAAAGTAGAATTATAAGGCTTTAGCTACTATATTTATTATAAGGGGAGATAATAATAATAATAATAATACTAAGGGCGCTAGTATCTAGTAGACTTAAAATTTTTAAGAGCACCCTTAATAAGCTATTAATAACCTCTAGGTAGTAATTAGTTACCTTTAGGTATTTTTCTAATCTCTTTTTACTTTATTAGGGGCTTTTAAGCTAGTAAATTAAAATACCTAGCTAGTATACCCTATTTCTACCTAACTACTAGTTACTTATTAAGTTATTTATGAAATTATATAGCAATTATAGTACTTTTACTTATAATTAGGCTTTATAATCGCTTTATAAGTCTATTAATATATTATATTATAGCTCCTATAAATTATCTAGTTTGCTATAGCCCTTCTATTTACTAAGGTACTAATAGTTATATCTAGGGCCCCTATAGGTAACGATATAGTCTACTATATAGATATTATTATTATTATTAATTAGGATATCTTATAGTAAAATAGCTAAGCTAAAAAAGGGTTCTAATTATATAAGCGTGAATATATTATAGATTTAGTATTTTTTATTTACCTATAGCTTATACGCCTATCCCTTATTAATTACCTATTAGATCCTAAA
>JAVHLU010001265.1:0-33897 GCA_036785755.1 Colletotrichum ledebouriae | reverse complement strand
ATTATCAATACTATCAATTAATTCCAAGGAAAATACCTCCTTATGCTTAAATTTATCAGCTTTCATCACCATATTACTCAGCCTATTAATATCTATTATTCAGGCTGTTTTACTGCCCCTTTTGCTATTTATATACCTATTCTTACACTAGTAATAATAAGTATTATAAGGTTTTATATAATAACCTCTAGCTTTCCCTCTTTCTATAGTAGTAATATCTTCTATTAGGTTAATATACTAGTTCTTTGGCTTAAAGCTAAAGAATATTATATTTATAAAGTTATATAATTATATAATATCCTTTAATAAATTTATTAAGCTAATAGATAGTTTAGGGCGTATCTTATTATAATTAATAACTCTCGCAACCTCCTCTAGAAGCTTTAGCTACTACTTTTCTACTAACTTACTCGTAGTAACTATATAGTATATAAAGGTATACTTATTAATTAGGATATACTTTATAATTATCTAGCTATTAGTTAATTTATAGTTATAGCCTTTATTAATAATACCTATCTTAACCTTAGTACTTATATTTAAGGTACTAATAAAGTAGTAGGGTAATATATAATAGCACACCGTATTCTAGCTACCCTTAAGATACTTAACGTAGCTAATAATAATATAGTTAATAGTGCTATAAAACTAGTAGGTTCTTATAGCCTAGAAAGGTAAATACTATAGTAGTCTATCTTATTAAAAGCTTCTATAGCCTCCTCTTACTTTACCTCTTCTAAATCCCTAGTATTACTAGTATCCTCTATAATAATCTCTATATATAGCTTATAAGTAAAAGTATTATTTTTATTAGTATTAAATCTATAAATAGTCCTAAGATTATTATTTATAAGGTTTAGTAGCTTCTATAGTATTTAAATTAAAAGTATTATCTCCTTAGCTAGTAACTCTCTTAATAAGGGTTAAGACATCTATCTTATAATTAGCTCTATTAATATTTAGGGTCCTAAAGTTCTCTATAATGGAGTTAATAATTAAGCTAGTAGTCTAGGCTATAGAGGGTTCCTTAGCTTTAGCTTTCTACCTTATTAGAATCGTTTTTATAGAGACTTAAAGCGTTATTATTAGTTTAGGCTTAATAAGGCTAGATAACTACTAAAGTTCCTAGTAAGTAGTAGATTATTTAATTAGGGTATCTTTTATTATAACCTATTACTTTAAATTAACCTTAATAAGCTAGTAGCTAAGACTTTAAGCTATAGCTCTTATAGCTCTCTCTAAAAAGTAGTAATAAGCTATATAAATAAGCTTAGTATTAGTAAGCTCTAGATCCCTATACTAGATAGCTCTTTATTAAAGCTATTAAATAGTAGTAATTAACGCTATAACCTAGGAAGGGTTATTATCTTTAATATAGGATCTTATAACTAGGTTCTAAAGGTCTTTATTAGGGTCCTAATAAGACTTTAGGTTTATAAATCCGACCTAGCATAGAAGTTTCTCCTTAGCTTCTTTTTAGGTTTTAGTTTTATTAATATAGGATTTTATTATATCTTAGTAGTTACTAGAGCTATATATATAGACCTTACTTTTTATATTATTATTAGTCTTATAGTAAAGCTTTAAAAAGCTCCTATAATTAGTAATAAAGTTAGAGATATTAATATTAATAAACTTAGATGCTCCTATTAAGTAGGGAGTTATTACTATAATAGTAGAATATCTTATAAGGAGATTAGTAAGGGTTATAATATTCTAATTAGTATAAGTCCCTTTAGGAGAATATAGAGTACTTAAGGGTATTACCCCTATCCTTAAGGTAAGATTCGCAGATCTATCTATATTATTATTAGAAGCTAGCTAGTCTAAGGTTATATCTTATTAAATAAAGCTCTTATAAATCTCTCTTTAGGCTTCTTTCCCTTATTAGAAGAGGATCTAGTATTTAGATTAGCTAAGGAAAAAGAAGAAATAATACTTATAGGTTTATAAATATTAAAGTTAATATTATATAATTAAAGTAATAAAGTCTTCTAGTTAAAAGAATAAAGTTATTATTATAATATTTTCTAAGTAGAAAGATAAAGTAAGTAGTTATAACTTCCTTCTAATAAAAGATATACAAAAAGGAAATAATACAAACTAAATAATAGAATAAATATAGGAAAGGTTTAGTAACCTTAATCTTATTACTCTAGGCTCTTATAGATCTACTTTAAGTCTTATTACTTAATATAGAAGGGTCTTCGTAATAACGCTCTTATTTTAGAAGAATTTATAGCTTTACTATATTAGTATCTCTTAAAAGTTAGTATATTGCTCTTAGTACTTAGGGCTATAATAGTAAGGGGTTTATTAGTTTCTAGTTACTAATCTAGTTAATCTCGCTATACTTATTAGCTTAGTAAGACTACTAATCTCTATATTAGTATTATATATAGCTATCTTAGCTACCTTAGCTATAACGTACTAGTTAAATAATAGTAGTTATAATAGTATATAAGGGATATAGAAAGGTATATACTCGCTAGAACTTACTAATAGTATAAGAAAGGGAGAAAGGGAGGATTTTAGGGTTTATATTATTCCTACCTTAATTCTATAAGAATATATAGCTGTTACTATTCCCTAGGACTAAGGTAGGTCTATAAATATCTTCCTCTATTTTAAACTACGTTTATTATTAATTATATCGTTATTATTTGTTTTTTATAGATTTCTTAAGCTATTATTATATTTAAAGTGGATTAATTACGTATATATATATATATATATATATTAATAGCGGGGATATATAGACGTAGCGAAGGTATCTAACTCTCTAAGAAGCCTATAAAGGCTATTAAAAAGAATAAAAGAATCCGCCTCTGGGTACTATTAGAAAGAGCTAGAACTAGTAGGAACTATAAAAATTAATAAATAATATAACTCTACCTATAAACGAGTAAGGATATTAAAAGTAGGCTTAAATAATATATAAAATTATTTATAGATCTAATTAAAAGAGATTATCTAAATTAGGTATAGAATCGCTAAGAAAATGCTAGAAAACGAGGTATAGAATTATTAAGGTACTAATAGTAATAATATCTACTCGATACTAGAGTCTGCTATGCTCCTCTCCTCTACGCTCTACTCTATAGTTTTCCTATAATAGGTCTGTGCGCTAAGGGGGCTTTTCGAAAGCTGCGCAGCTAAGTCTATCTCATCCTATCCTAATATCCGCTCTATAGATCCGCTCTAATCTGCTATATCAATTCGTTTATTATATTACTAAGTGTTTTATTTCTCTCTACTAAATTATACTACTATATACTAAGCTTATACTTACGACTTTCAAATAAGGTCTTTTTCAATAGGAGTAAGACATTCTACTTATTAGAAATATTATATTTTATATACTCTTATAATATTTATTATTATAAGCTACGCCCGAGTTATAGGTTTACTACCTTAAGAGGCATACTCTTAATAGTCCCCTATAGACTAGTAAAATCTCTACTAAAGAGAGAAAACTTCCCCTTTTTGTCTTTAGTTTAAAAACTTAATATTTTACTAACCTCTTATTAAATAAACTTAAGTCTACGCATAAGGCCCTGCTCGCAGCAGAGCTTCTTATGCTTCTAGCTATGAGAACCTCTTAGGAAAGAACTCTTTAGTTAAGGAGTTACCTCTCGTATAATAGCGTTTATAGTACCTTTAGCACCTTACTAGAAGGTCGACCTTTTAAGTTAAGGAGTTATCTTATATAATAGCTTTTATTTTTAATACCTTACTAGAAGGTCGACCCTTTAGGTTAAGGAGTTATCTTATATAGTAGCTTTTACCTTACTAAAAGGTTTAGCGAGGGCGTTATTACGAGAGCCTTAGTAGCCCGTTTAGCTCTAATATAATTAGCCCTAGTGTAGCGCGCATCTAACTTTATAATATTTAGAGGGTTTACTTACGAGTAGTAGGAATATATAGGGTTCCTATATTATTTTTCTTAACTAGTAGAGGGTATAGGTTAAAATACTTATATAGTATTTCCCGAATTATACCTATAAACTAGGTAAACTTATTATAGTCTTTTTGCGAAGGGGCTGCGGCGTAATTCCGAACTTAAACTTAAGTCTACTTCTTGGAATATTTAAGCCTACTACTATTATAATACTAATAAGTTAAGTGCTACTTCTTCTTAATTAATAAAATGATTAATAATAATATAACTAAAGTTTAAAATAAGCTACTATAGACTAACTTAATAATACTACTAGAGTCCTTCTAGTAAAAGCTATAAGACGTCAAAGAGAAGAACAGCTAATATATAGCTATAAAGAACCCTATAAGTACCATTAATAGCCTCTAGCTACTATATAGTGATTTTACCTACTTTAGTATAATAGACCCCCTAACTCCGCGCCTCCTAATAATATATATAGCCTTTAGTTATATAATCCTCTCCTGACTATAGCCGCACTTATATATACCTATAGCCTCACGATCTTTAACTTTATATTTTAATTTTAATATAGTTTTTAATGTTTTAATTACTATAAGATATTATATAAATATCTTACAAGACACTATATAAAAAAGACCTATGAAACATATAATAAATAATAATACTTAATAATATACTATATAATACTACATAGTATATCATAATACTAATAATACTAGCTATACTATAGATAGAAAGGTTTGGAAAGTCCTAGAAAGCCCTATCATTAATAAGCTTTCTAGCTAAAGCTAAAAGGGTTTAAGGTATAACTTTAATATGTAACTAAGCCTAAATAGACTACATATATATATAATCTATTACGTAAGCAATTAAATAAGCTATTATGTAATAGAAGCCTCTAGAAGGCTTAAGATAAGTATAAATAACTCTCCTTTCCTCCTAGCTAGCTACTTAGAATAAGTAAGCCAAAATAATACTTCTTTTAATACCCCTATTATTACCTGAGCTACCTAGGTGATTACGTTGTACGATTACGTAACCTAAGAATTACTAACTACTAAACTATTAACTTATCCTCCTGCGTACTACCTGCGCACTACCCGCGCACTACCCGCGCTACTATTAAATACTACCTCTATTACTACTTCGTTCCACTAGTCCTCTTATTCGATTAGCTTAGCTAATACCTTCGTAGTAGCTATACTATCCTTAGCAATGCTCTCTCTATTCGGTATAAGCTATACTTACTAAACTAGGGAGCGCTAGCCATAGCTAGCTCTAAGGAGAACACTTCTGTTAATAAGGTTACGCTATAGGTAGAATAAATCTAATTAGTAATACTATAAATTCTATTCTCTATACTAGGGAGCGCTAGCTATTAGCTCTTCTAATAGAATATTAATTATAATATCTAGTATTTAATATAAGTAAATAGTATAATAATCTCCTTATATAGTAGTCTCTTCTTAATATACTATCTTTTATATATCTCCTACTCTTATTAGAAGTATATATATTAATAAAGATAATAAGGAATAGGAGGTAAATATATTATAAGCTATACTAAGGAGTAGCTATTTATTTTTATAGCTTATATATTACTTAAAATCTATAGATATCTTATAAAAAAGATAAATAAAGAGATCTTTTAAAGATTAAAAGCAATTTTTAATAACTACCTCGTTAAAAGTAATTCTTAATAACTATCTTGTATTATATTTTAAAGTTTTATTTACTAAGTCTAGTTATAGTTAACTCTATCTAACCTTAATAAAGGCGTAAATATACTAATAAATACTTATTCCTACTAGCTACTAGCTCCTATACTTATTAGAAATATATAAACTAATGGAGATAATAAGGAATAGGAGGTAAGTTTATTATAAGCTATATTAATAAGTAGCTTTTTATTTTTATAGCTTATATACTACTTAGAATTTATAAGTATCTAATAGAGAAGTAATACTAGTAAGCTATATTTAAAGAAATAGACTTTCTTATTAGGATTTATAATAGGGATAATTATTAGATAAGCAAATAATATAATGTACTCTTTATATAATGCTCTCTTTTAAATATATAATTTTTATATACCTCCTACTCTTATTAGAGCTATATATACTAAGGGAAATAAAGAGGAATAGGAGATAGGTGTATTATAAGCTATATTAATTAATAGCCTTTTATTTTTTATAGCTTATATACTACTTAGAATCTATAGATATCTTATAAAAAGGTAGTATTAGTAAGCTATATTTACTTAAGCTATATATCTCTAGAAATAACTTTAAGGTCTAACTTAATAATAAGGGCTAGCTTATATATTATTTAAAATCTATAAGTATTTTATAAAGGAAATAAGTAAGTAGGTCTTAGAAAAGTTAAAAATAGTCCTTAATAATAAGGGCCTCGCGCTATATTTTAAGGTTTTATCTCCTAGGTTTAGTTATAACTAACTCTAGTTAATAGTAATAAGAGTATAAATATACTAATAAGTATCTATTATTTACTTAAAGAAATAGACTTTCTTACTAGAATATATAGTAGGGATAGTTACTAAATAAGCGAATAATATAATAATCTTCTTATATAATACTCTCTTCTTAATATATACTTTTTTATATACCTCTCGCTCTTATTAAAGCTATATATATTAAGAGAGATAAAGAGGAATAGGAGGTAAGTATATTATAAGCTATATTAATAAGTAGTCTTTTATTTTTATAACTTATATACTACTTAGAATCTATAAGTACCTTATAAAGAGATAGTATTAGTAAGCTAAATCTACTTAAGCTATATATCTCTAGTAATAACTTTAAGCTCTAAGTTAATAATAAGAGCTAGCTTATATATTACTTAAAATCTATAAATACCTTATAAAGAAGATAAGTAAGTAGGTCTTAGAAAGCTTTAAGATAATCCTTAATAATAAGAGCTTTATATTATATTCTAAGGTTTTATTTACTAAGTTTAGTTATAACTAACTCTATTTAATCTTAATAAGGGTATATATATATTAATAAGTACTTATTATATATTTAAAGAAATAGATCTCTTTATTAGGATTTATAATAGGGATAATTACGATATAAGTAAATAATTAAGCTCGGAATTACGCCGCAGCCCCTTCGCAAAAAGACTATAACAAATTCACCTAGTTCGCAAGCATAATTCGGGAAACACTATATAGGTATTTTAACCTATACCTTCTACTAGTTAAGGAAAATAATATAAGAACCCTATACGTTCCTATTACTTATAAGTAAACCCTTATATAAAGTCGGATGCGCGCTGCACTGGGGCTAATTATATTAGAGCTGAACGGGCTACTAAGGCTCTTATAGTAACGCCCTTGCTAAACCTTCTAGTAAGGTGCTACGAAAGCTACTATATAAGATAACCCCTTAACCTAAAAGGTCGACCTTCTAGTAAGGTAAATACTACTATATAAGAAGTAACTCCTTAACTAAAGAGGTCTTTCCTAAGAGGTTCTTATAGCTAGAAGTATAAGAAGCTCTATAAGTAGGGCCTTATACCTCTCCCTCTTCCTTATCCTTATCCCTTAACTATATTAATATTAAACCCTATATATAAATACGCTAAGCCTAAGCGAGGTATACCCTTTAGTATAAATAATATAAAGGGGATTACTAGAGAGTTTAGCTTTAATATAATTAATAAAACCTGCTCTTTTATTAACTACTCTGCTATATATAGAGAGCGTATTATTTATATAGCCCTTAAGAGGGCTTACTTTAATACCCCTATAGGGGAATCTATAAGGCGTAATAGTATTAGAGCTAAGTAAGTAAACTTAGTAATAGAAGTTTAGTAGGTTATTATATACCCTATAGAGTAGCCCTTCTTTAAGCAGGTCCTCTATATTACTAAGGTAGAGGCGGCCTAGGTAGCCTAGGCGAATATTAGTAAGTATAGCTTATGCTAAATAGAGAGAGCGTTACTAACGACGGCATAGCGAAGGCGTTAGCTAACCCGATCGAATAAGAGGATAAAGACAGTAACGACTTCTAGCGGATAAAGCGGTAATAGAGGCGGTATTAGCGGCGCGGGTAGTGCGCGAGAGGAAAAGTTAATAGTTTTATAGTCTATTAAATAATTAAAAACCACGTTATTATTAATATAAAGTTAAAGATCGTAAGGCTATAGGTATATATAAGTGCGGCTATAGTTAGGAAAGTTACGATTATATAACTAAAGGCTATATATTATTAGGAGGCGCGGAGTTAGAAGGTCTATTGCACTTGAGCAGGTAAAATCACTATGCAGTGGCCAGAGGCCATATAAGTAAATAATATAATATACTCTTTATATAATACTCTCTTTTTAATATATAGTTTTTAATATACTTCCTATTCTTATTAGAACTATATATACTAAGAGAGATAATAAAGAGTAGAAAGTAAGTATATTATAAACTATACTAAGGAGTAGCTATTTAATTTTATAGCTTATATATTATTTAAAATCTATAAATACTTTATAAAGAAAACAAGTAAATAGATCTTTTAAAGATTAAAAGCGATCCTTAATAACTATATTACTAGCCTCTAGCCACTGCATAGTGATTTTACCTGCTTAAGTGCAACAGACCTTCTAACTCCGCGCCTCCTAATAATACATAGCCTTCGGTCACGTGATCGTAACCTAATAGGAGTCATCTCGTATAGTGGCTTTCGCAGCACCTTCAGCACCTTGCTAGAAGGTCGACCTTTTAGGTTAAGGAGTTATCTCATATAGTAGCTTTTACCTTACTAGAAGGTTTAGCGAGGGTATTACTATAAGAGCCTTAGTAGCCTATTTAGCTCTAATATAATTAGCCCTAGTATAGCGCGCGTCTAACTTTATATAGTAATATTTAGAGGGTTTACTTATAAGTAATAGGAATATATAGGGTTTTTATATTATTTTCCTTAACTAGTGGAGCGTATAAGTCAAAGTACCTATATAATATTTCCTAAATTATACTTATAAACTAAGTAAACTTATTATAGTCTTTTTATAAAGGGGCTGCGGTGTAATTCCGAACTTAATAACTATATTACTAAAGGTAGTCCTTAATAACTATCTTATATTATATTTTAAAGTTTTATTTACTAAGTCTAGTTATAGCTAACTCTATTTAACCTTAAAATAAAGGTATAAGTATACTAGTAAGTACCTATTCTTACTAGCTACTAGCAAGAGCTTTTTTTATATATATAAGGCTTATTAATAAAGGGCTAATAAGAGCTAATAAGTATAATATAAACTAAACTAAGCTATATAGACCTATATTTATCTAGACTTAGGATGAATTAGCTTAATTTCTTAAAAGACTAATTAGATTTAAGCTTTTAATATATAGGGGTTTAATAGTAATAAGAGACTTCTTTTTCTTAGGCAGGCCTAGCTTCCTAAAAGGTAAAGATTAACCTTCCTAATGGAAGGCATTCTAATAGGCCTAGGCTACCTCTACCTTAGCAATATAGGGGACCTACTTAAAGAAGGGCTACTCTATAAGGTATATAAGAACCTATTAAACTCCTTCTACTAAGTCTGCTTATTTAGCTATAATATAATAATATATTATAAAGTCCTTTATAGAGGTATTAAGGAGAGTACTCTCAAGGGCTATATTAATAATATACTCTCTATATATAATAAAGTAGTAGCCTCTGGCCACTGCATAGTGATTTTACCTGCTCAAGTGCAACAGACCTTCTAACTCCGCGCCTCCTAATAATATATAGCCTTCGGTCACGTAATTATAACTTTCCTAACTATAGCCGTACTTATATATACCTATAGCCTTACGATCTTTAACTTTATATTAATAATAACGTGGGTTTTAATTATTTAAATTATAAAACTATCAACTTTTCCTCTCGCGCACTACCCGCGCTACTAATACTACCTCTATTACTACTTCGTCCACTAGTAGCTATACTATTATTAGCAACGCTCTATCTATATTAAAGCAGTTAGCATAAGCTATACTTACTAACGTTTACTTAGGCTACCTAGGCTACCTCTACCTTAGTAATATAGAGGACCTACTTAAAGAAGGGCTACTCTATAGAGTATATAATAACCTACTAAACTTCTACTACTAAGTTTACTTACTTAGCTCTAATACTATTACGCCTTATAAAGTCCCCTATAGGAGTATTAGGGTAAGCCCTCTTAAGGGCTATACTAATAATATACTCTCTATATATAGCGGAGTAGTTAATAAAGGAGCGGGTTTTATTAATTATATTAAGGCTAAACTCTCTAATAACCCCCTCTATATTATTTATATTAAAGAGTATACCTCGCTTAGGCTTAGTATATTTATATATAGGGTTTAGTATTAATATAGTTAAGGATTTATTATAGGTTATAGGGATAAGGATAAGGAAGAGGGAGAGGTATAAGGCCTTGCTCGTAGTAGTAGAGCTTCTTATACTTCTAGCTATAAGAACCTCTTAGGAAAGACCTCTTTAGTTAAAGAGTTACCTCTTATATAATAGCGTTTACCTTACTAAAAGGTTAACCTTTTAGGTTAAGGAGTTATCTTATATAGTAGCTTTTACCTTTAGTACCTTGCTAGAAGGTTAACTTTTTAGGTTAAGGAGTTATCTTATATAGTAACTTTTACCTTACTAGAAGGTTTAGCGAGGGCGTTACTATAAGAGCCTTAGTAGCCTATTTAGCTCTAATATAATTAGCCCTAGTGCGGCGCCCGTCTAACTTTATATAAGGGTTTGCTTATAAGTAATAAGAATATATAGGGTTCTTATATTATTTTCCTTAACTAGTAGAGAGTATAGGTTAAAATACCTATATAGTGTTTCCCGAATTATGCTTATAAACTAGGTAAATTTATTATAATCTTTTTATAAAGGGGCTGCGGCGTAATTCCGAACTCAATATAATAAAGTAGTTAATAAAGGAGTAGGTCTTATTAATTATCTTAATATTAAACTCTCTAATAATTCCTTATCTATTTTTATATTAAAGGATATACCTTATATAGGCTTAATACCTTTAAATATAAGGTTTAAGACTAATATCTTTAAGGATTTAATATAAGTTATAGGAATAAAGAAGAGAGAGAGATATAAGGCCCTAATTATAGAGCCTTTTATACTTCTAGCTATAAGAACCTCTTAGGAAAGACCTCTTTAGTTAAGGAGGTATCTCTTATATAGTAATATTTATAACACCTTATTAGAAGATTTAATAAGGGTATTACTACAAGAGCCTTAGTAGCCTACTTAATTCTAATATAATTAGCCCTAGTATAGCGTATATCTAACTTTAAAATATAATATCTAGAGGCTATAATATTTAGAGGGTTTACTTACTAATAATAATATAAAGATCTTATATTATTTCCTTAACTAGTAGAGGGTATAGGTTAAAATACCTATATAGTATTTCTAAAATTATACTTATAAACTAGGTAAATTTATTATAGTCTTTTTATAAGGGGCTATAATATAATTATAAACTTAAAATAGAACTTACTATAGCTAGTAATAATATAGTATTTATCTTATAAAAAGAACTCTTATTAAGCTCACTACTACTTCATAGAATAGAATTATTATCAAAATTAAGAAGAGCCTAAATAATGAGATTTTAAAATGTATTACTTATATAATATTATAATACTAAGGAATAGTACGCTCTTATTAGCTTAATGTTATTGATTAACCTCGCTACTAAGAAGTATACTAAAAGTGGCTTTCTTGAGTTTAAAGATATAAAGGGGGTTAGGGAGAAACTATTAAATTAGAGGGTCCGGAACGTGCGCTGCGAGTTTAGAGCAACGTTCGCCCAGCTCCGCACGGGCCTAAAGCGACCGGGGTATACGCTAGAAAAGGGGCTAGGACGCGCCTAAATAAGGGTATATATATAGAAGTTTTAGGCCTCTAGCCACTGCATAGTGATTTTACCTGCTCAAGTGCAATAGACCTTCTAACTCCGCGCCTCCTGATAATATATAGCCTTCGGTCACGTGATTATAACTTTCCTAACTATAGCTATACTTATATATACCTATAGCCTCACGATCTTTAACTTTATATTAATAATAACGTAGTTTTTAATTATTTAATAGATTATAAAACTATTAACTTTTCCTCTTATATACTACCCGCGCTACTAATACCGCCTCTATTACTACTTCGTCCGCTAGAAGTCGTTACTATCTTTACTATACTATTATTAGTAACGCTCTCTCTATATTAAAGTAGTTAGCGCAAGCCATACTTACTAACGTTTACCTAGGCTACTTAGGCTACCTCTACCTTAGTAATATAGAGGACCTACTTAAAAAAGGGCTACTCTATAGGGTATATAATAACCCGCTAAACTTCTACTACTAAGTTTACTTACTTAGCTCTAATATTATTACGCCTTATAGAGTCCCCTATAGGGGTATTAAAGTAAGCCCTCTTAAGGGCTATATTAATAATATACTCTCTATATATAGTAGAGTAATTAATAAAGGAGCGGGTTTTATTAATTATATTAAGGCTAAACTCTCTAGTAATCCCCTCTATATTATTTATATTAAAAGGTATACCTCGCTTAGGCTTAGCATATTTATATATAGGGTTTAGTATTAATATAGTTAAGGGATAAGGATAAGGATAAGGGAGAGGTATAAGGCCCTACTTATAATAATAGAGCTTCTTATACTTCTAGCTATAAGAACCTCTTAGGAAAGACCTCTCTAGTTAAGGAGTTACCTCTTATATAGTAGTATTCGTAGTACTTTTAATACCTTACTAGAAGGTCGACCTTTTAGGTTAAGGAGTTATCTTATATAATAGCTTTGCTACGAGAGCCTTAGTAGCCCGTTCGGCTCTAATATAATTAGCCCTAGTGTAGCGCGCGTCTAACTTTATATAAGGGTTTACTTATAAGTAATAAGAATATATAGGGTTTCTATATTATTTTCCTTAACTAGTAGAGGGTATAGGTTAAAATACTTATATAGTATTTCCCGAATTATACCTGCGAACTAGGTGAATTTATTATAGTCTTTTTGCGAAGGGGCTGCGGCGTAATTCCGAGCTTAATATAGAAGTTTTATATATATAATAATATTACTAATATATATATAATTATACCTAATTTAATAATTAATAGTCTAATATATACTATATTACTATAAATACTACTCTAAAACCTCTAATTATAAGATAATAATTATAATAACTACTACTTAGCTATATAAATATAGTAACTAGATCCTCTAGATTAACCTCCTATATATAAAGGCGTCTAACCTTAAGCTATAAGATAGCGTTAACTTATATATTACTATTTAGAATATAGATAGTATACTCTAAAGCTACTTTAGAGGTAAGGTTATTAAGCTAATTATTCTAGATATCTCTAATTACCCTATAGGAGGTAAAGGGAATAAGATAGTAGTTATACTACTAAGTAATAATATAACTACTACTTATACAAATATAATTATCAACCTATTAAAAGCGAATTATAAGCTATATTAAGCTTATTAAATAGATTATATATTTAGAGGTAAATATTATAAAGTATATAAAAAGTAATAATACATACTTTAAGACTAGATTTATAATAATATCTACCTAGATCTCCTATACTTATATTATATTATAGAGAAGGGTATTAATTACTAGGTATATATACTCTATAAGAGTATTAATATTAATACTTATAAGTATAAAGCTATAGCTAGGAGTAGCTATACTACAGTCCTAGACCTCTTATTATAAAAGAAGCTCTTTATAAAGCGTGATATAGAGGAATAGCTTATAAAATAGAAAAGGACTATTACTAAAGTATAAGCTAGTAGCTTTTTATAAGTAAAGGAGCCTAATTAGTAATTTATAGACTTTATTATAATACTTAGTAATAGTAATTTAAATATATAGGTTTATATATATTAGATAACTATATAGTTATATATAAATACTACCTCCCTAGTAATAAGATATGTACTAAAAGATATTTCAGTTACTTTTAATATATTTAAGATAGCTAACTTATATATTAAAATAAGCTAAGGAGTATTTAGCTCTAATATCCTAGGAGATAATAAGAATATTACTTTAGAGGATAACTTAGAAGCGCTTAAGAAGCATAGGCTTATTATATACTAGTTATAAAGAGGAGGATAAGGTATAGTATCTATACTTAAGGGCTATAAAAGGGCGCTTATAACTATATAAATAATAAATAAAAAGGGGCTTTACCTAGCTTATTATAGCTACTACTTATTAGCTAAGTATTAGATTATATTTAAGGAATTATACTTAGAGCGCTTCTAGAGAAGTAAATCCCTCTATTACTTAGTAGAGGAGCATATTAATAATAATAAGGACTTTATAAAGTATATTTATAAGCTTAAAGTAAGTAATATAATATGTAGATAAGAAATAACTATATAGTTACTATAGGGGGATCTTAAAGTTAGCATTTTATATATAATTAGATAATTACTAACTCTATAACTCTATAATTCTAGACTCTAGAGCGATAATATATATTTTTAATAATACTATATAGTTTATTATACTTATAGGAGCTATTTATAGCGACTTCTTATAGGTAGGAGCGTATTAGGTTCTTATTAAGGGATATAGTATAGTTAATATTAAGGTGGTGGGATAAAGTAGAAATATAATATACTTATACTTATATAATATAGCGCTATACTATAGGTTTATAAGTAACTTTATATCGCTTAGGAAGCTATATTAATATAGTATTTAGTAGAATATAAGCTTATAAAATAACTATTTATAAAGGTTAGATTATATATACCTCTATATATTAGAGGAGTAGTATTACTAGTAGGTTCTTAAATATAGGGAGACCCTAGTAGGCTCTTTATTATATAGGGAAAGGGGTAAGGTAGATATTATATTCCTCGCGAGCACTTAGTAACTACTAGCTAAGCGCTACTTATATATATATATAATATAGTAATAAAGTAATAACTTATTTATAGTAGTACTATAGTTTAGTACTAGCGCTTTAGATACCTAGGTCTAGAGGCTATTCAATATCTCTTAAATAGTGCGAGAGGAGCCTTATCTAAGGGGGTAAGCCTATTATAATAATTAATTATAATACTTATAATATAAGTAAGGTTTATTATTAAATATATCAAGCGCTATAAGAATCTATTAAACGCGCGGAGCTAAGTAAATATATTACTCTAGATTTTTATAACTATAATAAAGGCTATAAAAGGTATTACTTAGCACTCCTTATAACGGATTAACTAATAATATATACCTAGGATCTCTACTTAGCGTAGCAAGGGATAGATAAACTCCTTATAATAATTAAGGATTATTTAATAATACTCTTAACATAATATAGAGCGCGTATAAAGGTAATTAAAATAGACCTCGAGCTAATAAAATACTTATATATTATTATTATTATTATTAAGGCGTAAGGTATCTACATTAAGCCCTTAGCTACTGATACTTAAGTATATAATAGCGGAGTAGAACGAATTAGTATTATTATTAAGGAGTATATAAGAGCTATAGTAATAGGAGAGAAGCTACTAGATATATTATAGCCTAGGATATTAAAGTTATTTCCTTACTTATATAACTATATACTTATAGTAGCGAGAGGCTAGTAAATACTCTATAAGCTATTTTATAAGTACTTTTAGGTATATAAGTCTACTAATGATACACGCCCTAACCTCTTATACTTATATATATATAGCTATAAGGCCTTTGCTATAATAAAAGAGGCCTAACTTAAGTAATATTACTATAAAAGGCTTATATTATACGCATTTATTAGCTTCTTAATAAGCTATATATCTAGTAACTCGTTTTATATATAAAACCTGCTATATATAGAAGTATTTACTACGTGCCATATAATATTTAATAAAAAGAGTTTTTTTAATAGTAACTTAAAGGGGCTTATTAAGGAGTTCTAGTATATAGATCGTATTATAATATAAGAGCGAATTAACTAGTTAATTAATAAGAGCTATATATAAGCTACTCTATATAACGACCTGCTGAACTTCCGCTGCTAAGTTTGCTTGCTTAGCTCTAATGCTATCGCGCCTTATAGAGTCCCCTATAGGGGTATTAAAGTAAGCCCTCTTAAGGGCTATGCTAATAATACGCTCTCTATATATAGCGGAGTAGTTAATAAAGGAGCAGGTTTTATTAATTATATCGAGGCTAAACTCTCTAGTAACCCCCTCTATATTATTTATACTAAAGGGTATACCTTACTTAAGCTTAGTATATTTATATATAGGGTCTAGTACTTATATAGTTAAGGGATAAGGATAAGGAAGAGAGAGAGGTATAAGGCCCTACTTATATTAATAGAGCTTCTTATACTTCTAGCTATAAGAACCTCTTAGGAAAGACCTCTTTAGTTAAGGAGTTACCTCTTATATAGTAGTATTTACCTTACTAGAAGGTCGACCTTTTAGGTTAAGGAGTTATCTTATATAGTGGCTTTTCTAGGTTATAAGAGCCTTAGTAGCCTATTTAGCTCTAATATAATTAGCCCTAGTGCGGCGCGCGTCTAACTTTATTAAGCTCGGAATTACGCCGCAGCCCCTTCGCAAAAAGACTATAACAAATTCACCTAGTTCGCAGGTATAATTCGGGAAATACTATATAGGTATTTTAACCTATACCCTCTACTAGTTAAGGAAAATAATATAGGAACCCTATATATTCCTACTACTCGCAAGCAAACCCTCGCATAAAGTTAGATAGGCGCTATACCGGGGCTAATTATATTAGAGCTAAATAGGCTACTAAGGCTCTTATAATAACGCCCTCGCTAAACCTTCTAATAAGGTAAAAGCTACTATATAAGATAACTCCTTAACCTGCTAGTAAGGTAAACGCTACTATATAAGAGGTAACTCCTTAACTAAAGAGGTCTTTCCTAAGAGGTTCTTATAGCTAGAAGTATAAGAAGCTCTATTATTATAAGCAGGGCTTTATACCTCTCCCTCTTCCTTATCCTTATCCCTTAACTATATTAGTATTAGACCTTATATATAAATATACTAATCCTAAGTAAGGTATACCTTTTAATATAAATAATATAGAGGGGATTACTAGAGAGTTTAGCTTTAATATAATTAATAAAACCTACTCTTTTATTAACTACTCTACTATATATAGAGAGCATATTATTAGTATAGCCCTTAAGAGGGCTTACTTTAATACCCCTAAAGGGGACTCTATAAGGTATAATAGTATTAGAGCTAAGTAAGTAAACTTAGTAGTAGAAGTTTAGCGGGTTATTATATACCCTATAGAGTAGCCCTTCTTTAAGCAGGTTCTCTATATTACTAAGGTAGAGGCGGCCTAGGCGGCCTAGGCGAATATTAGTAAGTATAGCTTATACTAAATAGAGAGACCGTTGCTAACGACGGCATAGCTAGCGGATAAAGCGGTAATAGAGGTAGTATTAGCAGCGCGGGTAGTACGCGAGAGGAAAAGTCGATAGTTTTATAGTCTATTAAATAATTAAAAACCACGTTATTATTAATATAAAGTTAAAGATCGTGAGGCTATAGGTACGTATAAGTATAGCTATAGTTAGGAGAGTTATAATTATATAACTAAAGGCTATATATTATTAGGAGGCGCGGAGTTAGAAGGTCTGTTGCACTTAAGCAGGTAAAATCACTATGCAGTAGCCAGAGGCCGCGTCTAACTTTATAATATTTAGAGGGTTTTCTTATAAGTAATAGGAATATATAGGGTTCCTATATTATTTTCCTTAACTAGTAGAGGGTATAGGTTAAAATACCCGTATAGTATTTCCTAAATTATACTTACGAACTAGGTGAATTTGTTATAGTCTTTTTGCGAAGGGGCTGCGGCGTAATTCCGAACTTAATAAGCTACTCTATAAGATATTAGTAAGGAAATAGATAAGGTAGTTAAGTATAATAACTATATTAATAAGTATAAAAGACTTAGGAGCTATAGTACTAAAGAATATAGATATAGTTATATTAATACTACCCCGGAGCCTAGTAGACTAGGCTACTTCTACTACGCTAGAAATAAATAATACTCTTATTTATATAAATACTCGTTTTAAATTAATAACCCCTCTAGAGACCCCGCTAGTAGCGTTCTTTATAGCTCTATAGAGCGCGCTTATAAGTATAAGGGGGTATAATATAAAATATACCTTTTAAAAAGTAGAAATAGAAATAGGTAATATAAATTATTACTCTAGCGCTACTAGGCACTATAAACTTTATTTAAAGTTACCTTTTTAGTAAGCTATATTTAGCTATATTAGAAACATAAGACTATATAATTAGAAAATAGTATTATAAATTATGATACCTAGACTAATTACTTACTAAGTGCTTATATAGGGTAGGATACCTTTAAAACTTTAATAAGAGTAAGTTATACCCTTAAAGCAGCTATAGATAAGATAGACTTATAATAGCAAGCGTTTGTTATAGCTAAAGAATAAAGGCTAGAGAGTAATAAGTATTATAATAGCTACTTAAATAATATAGAAAAAATAGCTACTCTATTAGACTATCCCTAGTCTAAGCTACCTCCTCTATTTATATCTTATAATTAGTTAGTATTATATAATAAGTATATAAAACTATACCTATTTATAAATAAATTCCTAGAGGCTAAGAGATCTTACTTCAAAAGATATAAAGCGTTATAATCCTAGTATAGAATAGTAAAGCAGGAGGCTTATAGTTATTAAGTACTTAGCTAAAACTAGGTTTATATATATAAACTTCATAAATATAATTAGTTAGCAAATTTTAAAGTAAGACTAATAATTTAAAGTAACTAATAAGTAAGGAACGCGCGGTATATATATATAATAACGTTTATAGGTATATCTTTTTGAGTACTAATAGCTATAGCTACCTATTTTAATATAGAGCTATTATAATATAATATTATAAATATATTTATCTATATATCTATTAATAAAATAGTATTTATAAGTAAACTACTAGGATATTACTATAATAATAAGGTCCTATACTTATAAAAGGCGCTTTATAGACTATATTACTCGCTACTATTAAAATAGAAGTATTTGGAGGCTAGCCTCGCTAAACTTAACTTTAAATAAGTAATAAGTAAGAACTACTATTAGTAGCATAGGTAAGTAATATTCTTTTTCTATATAGATACCTATATATTAGTATTCCCTGAGGAGTATATTAAAAGTATAAAGGAGGTTATAAATACCCTCTAGAAGTTTCCTTAACTGGTAGAGGGTATAGGTTAAAATACCTGTATAGTGTTTCCCGAATTGTGCCTGCGAACTGGGTGAATTTGTTGTAGTCTTTTTGCGAAGGGGCTGCGGCGTAATTCCGAGCTCAATTACTACCGTAAAGGAGGTTAGAACTTATAATAGTTCCTTAGGATTAAAGTGCTCTATAATAAGGCTACGTATAAACTATAACTATTATAGATTATATTTATAGATAAAGCGTAAAAGCTACTTATATAATATATTATAAGCCTTAATATAGATGAGTATATATATATACTTATAATAAAAAACGAACTAGAACTATATAAAGGGGAAGTAGCCTTATAAGAGATTAACTATTATTAACGCTATATTTGAATAATCATATATATATAATAGTAATAATACGGCTTAATATAGCGTTTATTATAAGCTACTTTACTAAGTTTAATAATAACCTAGGCCCTATATAATACTACGCTACTAATTAAGTCCTCTAATACCTTTATTAAATATAATACCTCTATCTTAAGTATAGCGCTAAGCCTGGTAGGAGGGATAATATATTTCAAGTTACCTTAGATTTAAGCTTTATAGATAATATAATTAATTAAAAGAGCTCTTAAGCGCTTATAATAAAGCTATTTAGAGGTATAGTTACTTAGAAAGTAAATAAGTAGTTAATAGTTATAATATTAATAACTAAGGCGGAGCGATTTATACTATCTTAAGTAATATATAAAGCCCTCTTTATAAGTTAGTTAGTAACTATATTATAAGTCTAACCCCTAAGTAACGCTACCCCTAAAGCTACTTTTACTATATCTAATATAATATTAATAATAATTTATATCTAGTATAATAATTAGTAAACTATTTACTTAGTTAATATTGAGCTCGTTTAGCTATAAATAAAGCGATAATGTATTAACATTTATAACTACTAGCTATGGCCTCTGGCCACTGCATAGTGATTTTACCTGCTCAAGTGCAACAGACCTTCTAACTCCGCGCCTCCTGACAATACACAGCCAGCCCGTTCGGCTCCGATGTAATCGGCCCCGGTGTGGCGCGCGTCCGACTCTGTGCGGTGATATTCAGAGGGTTTGCTTGCGAGTAGTAGGAACGTATAGGGTTCCTATATTGTTTTCCTTAACTGGTAGAGGGTATAGGTCAAAATACCTATATAGTGTTTCCCGAATTATGCCTGCGAACTGGGTGAATTTGTTGTAGTCTTTTTGCGAAGGGGCTGCGGCGTAATTCCGAGCTTAATTAATAACTACTAGCTATAATAAGAAATTATAAAAAGGTATATATTAGTTAAATATATATTATTAATAGAAATTATAATAAATACACTTATAAAGGCGCTTATATTATTATATTTTCAAGGGTTCTATAGGGAGCTATAAATAAGTAATTAATATATATAACTAAAAGTAAACTATATATAGAACCTAGAAAAAGAGGATAATATAAAGTATAGGAAAGTAATAGAAACCTATATATAAGATAAAATAAACCTTAATATAGTTTAGGAATAGCCTTATAGAAGCTAGTAATCCCTAAGGGGGTATATTAGATTAAAAGGTTTAAAATATATATTATAAGTTTAGAGCGCTATTTACCTAGCTCTATATAGGCCTAAAGTAACTAGGGTATACGCTAGAAAAGGGGCTAGGACGCGCCTAAATAAGGGTATATATATAGAAGCTATATATATACGATAGCATTACTAATATACGTATAATTACGCCTAATTTGATAGAAACGGTTTCCCGCTCTGTGGCATGATTGATCGCAAGCATCAATTCCAATGATGAAGCCTTGGAAACGGGAGCGCGGACACGGTTAGCGGCCAACGAGACGAAGACAGATTTGCGGTATTTTGCCTTGCCTTTTGAAGATGAGACGACTTTTCAAAGGAGATGGGGAACTTTGGGCTTATTTTTATTCTGTCTCGCCGGGGAAAATGCCACGATGGTCCGTAGACGTGAGCTTAGAGTGCGGCCCATCAATTTGTAGCTTCCGAATCGAGGCGAAGGCGGCTGCTGCTGCTGCTGGAACGTGGCATCAGGCAGCTTGCTCCACCATAGCATGGCAATCGGACGGCAATGTCAATGTCAACGACCTACTTTTTTTTTGGATCTGTATCCGTACGGATAGTGCACTTCGTAAAGCACCTCACATTTGTCGAGTGGACTATCGGGAATAGTTAGTGGAGGTGTCAGTCAGCATCAGCACTAATATTAACACCAACGAACGCTAGCTAGGTACCTACTACAGTCCGCACCCCTATAAATAGATAACCCTTAAATGCGATATTACCCTCTAAATACATATAGATATCATGCTCATACTATTTTATATAGGAAAAGCACTATAAAAAGTATATTTATATAATATATATACCCTCCTATTTTATTTAGTATAAGGGTACTAGAAGGTAAGTTAAGGAGTTATCTTATATAATAGCTTTTATAGCACCTTATTAGAAGGTTTAGCGAGGGTATTACTATAAGAGCCCTAGTAGCCCGTTTAGCTCGAATATAACTAGCCCTAATATAATATATATCTAACTTTATATAAGGGTTTACTTCCAAGTAAAAATATATAGGGTTCCTATATTACTTTCTTTAACTAGTAGAGGGTATTAGTTAAAATACTAATATAATATTTCCTAAATTATACTTATAAACTAAGTAAATTTATGATAATCTTTTTATAAAGGGGCTATAGTATAACTCCGAATTTAGGCCTCTGGCTACTACATAGTGATTTTACCTGCTTAAGTATAATAGACCTTCTAACTCCGCGCCTCCTAACAATATATAGCCTTTAGTCACGTAATCACGTAATGGTAACTCTCCTAACTATAGCTATACTTATATATACCTATAGCCTTACGATCTTTAACTTTATATTAATAATAATATAGTTTTTAGTTATTTAAACTAAGAAACTAGTGACTTTTCCTCTTATATACTACCTATACTACTAATACCGCCTCTATTACTGCTTTATCCGCTAGTAGCTATACTATTATTAGCAATGCTCTCCCTATATTAAAGCAGTTAGCATAAGCTATACTTACTAATAAGCCCTAATAAGCCTAGGCTGCTTAGGCTACCTCTACCTTAGTAATATAAAGGACCTACTTAAAGAAAGGCTACTCTATAGGGTATATAATAACTTACTAAACTTCTATTACTAAGTTTACTTACTTAGCTTTAATATTATTATACCTTATAGAGTCCCTTATAGGGGTATTAAGGTAAGCCCTCTTAAGGGCTATATTAATAATATACTCTCTATATATAATAAAGTAGTTAATTAAACAGCAGGTTCTATTAATTATATTAAAGCTAAACTCTCTAGTAATCCCCTCTATATTATTTATAGTAAAGGGTATACCTCGCTTAAGCTTAGTATATTTATATATAAGGTTTAGTATTAATATAGTTAAGGGATAAGAATAAGAAAGAGGGAGAGATATAAAGCCTTACTTATAGAGCTTCTTATACTTCTAGCTATAAGAACCTCTTAGGAAAAACCTCTTTAGTTAAGGAGTTACCTCTTATATAATAATATTTACTTTATTAGAAGGTTAACCTTTTAAGTTAAGGAGTTATCTTATATAATAGCTCTTATAATACTTTTAGTATCTTATTAAAAGGTTAACCTTTTAGGTTAAAGAGTTATCTTATATAGTAGCTTTTATAGCATATTATTAGAAGGTTTAGCAAGGGTATTACTATAAGAGCCTTAGTAGCCCGTTTAGCTCCAATATAATTAGCCCTAGTATAGCGCGTATCTAACTTTATAATATTTAGAGGTTTTACTTATAAGTAGCAGGAATATATAAGGTTCCTATATTATATTCCTTAACTAGTAGAGGGTATAGGTTAAAATACGTATATAATATTTCCTAAATTATACTTATAGATTAGGTAAATTTATTATAGTCTTTCTGCGAAGGGGCTGCGGCGTAGTTCCGAACTTAATAACTCCGAATTTAATTTATTATAAGGGTAGAGAGCAGGGGAATTTAGTTATATTATAGAGCTAAAGTAGGGGGGTAGTAGGGGGTATTCTACTACTTTCTACTACCTACCTATACTCTATATACTTACCTACTATACGTATACCCTCCTATTATATACCTACCCTCCTACTTAAGGCTCTTATAATATTTTCTTAGAACCTTTTTAGTTTATTATAAGTAGGAGAATTGAGTAAATTCTTGATTATATTTAAATTGATTTTTTAAGTAATATAATAAGTATAATTGTAAATTATAGCTATATTCTAAAATATATAGTTTTTTCTTAAAATTTATATATGTAGGCTATCTAAGTTGAATATATTCATAGGGGTGCGGACTATATTTAGGTTATTACCTTACTTACCTACCTACTTATAATAGGGAGTTAAAAGTCTAAGCCTATTATAAAGTATTCTACTTAAGTATATTTAAGTAGAGTATATAATAGTATATATACTATAAATTATAATTTTAAAAATAAATACACTCCTTTAATATTAAGTTTAGAATTACGCTATAGCCCCTTTATAAAAAGACTATAATAAATTCACCTCGTTTATAGGTATAATATAGGAAATACTATATATATATTTTAACCTATACCTTCTACTAGTGAAGGAAAGTAATATAGGAACCCTATATATTCCTACTTAGAAATAAACTCTTTAAATATTATAAAGTGAGATATACGCTATACTAAGGCTAATTATATTAAAGCTAAATAGGCTATTAAGGCCCTTATAGTAATACCCTCGCTAAACCTTTTAATAAGGTAAAAGCTATTATATAAAATAACCCCTTAACTTAAAAGGCTAACTTTCTAGTAAAGTAAAAGCTATTATATAAGATAACTTCTTAACTTACTTTCTAATAAGGTTTTATAAATACTATTATATAAGAGATAACTCCTTAACTAAAGAGATCTTTCCTAAGAGGTTCTTATAGCTAGAAGTATAAAAAGCTCTACTATAAGTAAGGCCTTATACTTCTCCTTCTTCTTTATCTTTATCTAACCTATAATAAATCCCTAAAAATATTAATATTAAACCCTATATATAAAAATGCTAAGCCTATATAAAGTATACCCTTTAATATAATAAATATTAAAGAGCTTACTAGAGAGTTTAGTATTAATATAATTAATAAAACCCGCTCTTTTATTAACTACTCTATTATATATAGAGAGTATATTATTAGTATAGCCCTTATAAGAGCTCTCTCTAATACCCTAGGGAATCCTATAAGGTATTATAATACTATCGCTAAGTAGGTTATTATATACTCTATAGAGTAGCCCTTCTTTAAGTAGGTCCTCTATATTATTAAAGTAGAGGTAGTCTAGGCCCCTTAGGGCTTAAATATTAGTAAGTATAGCTTATACTAACTACTTTAATATAGAGAGAGCGTTACTAATAATAATATAGCTCTAAAGGCGTTAGCTAACCTAATTAAATAAGAGGACTAGTAGATAGAGTAGTAATAGAGGTAGTATTTAATAGTAGTATAGGTAGTATATAAGAGGATAAGTTAATAGTTTTATAATTTATTAAATAATTAGAAACTATATTATTATTAATATAAAGTTAAAGATCGTGAGGCTATCTAGTAGGGCATATATAAGTATAGCTATAGTTAGGAGAGGATTATATAACTAAAGGCTATATATTATTAGGAGGCGCGGAGTTAGAAGGTTTATTACACTTAAGTAGGTAAAATCACTATATAGTAGCTAGAGGCCCGTATTCCTTTGATATATTAATAGTATATAATAATACTTAATTTATTTATTTATTAATTACTTTTGAAAAAAAAAATCTTATTAATAATAGTATTTTAAGGAGTCCTAGATATAGTAAGGTATAATGGAAAAGAATCCATTACTATTATTACTTTTCTTTATATAAAGTTAATTTCTAAGTCTAATCGAATTTTAAAGCTAAATAACTTTTTAATACTTTTATATAATTAAAAAATTACTTAAGAATATTATACAATATTTATTTATCTAGATTTAATATTTTAATAATATTAAATATTTAGTTCTTTAGTTGAGCTAAAAGTTTAAGCTTTAGTGGGTTTTATATAGCGCACTATAAGGCGGCTTTAGACTTTTAACACCTGATTATACCTACCTACCTACCTACCTACCTACCTCCCTACCTACCGACGTGATTTAGACATGAGATGCCCGGTTAGGCGGGGCCTGCGAACTGGTTCGCACCTTCTGCATCTCACTTGGACCCCTTGAAAGTTGCTTTATTTGCCTAAGGTAGAGCAAACAGCCGCTGAGCTGCTATGCATTTCTCAGAATGATGCCCTGGACCTCTCTAATTTCAGCGCCGCTCAGGTAAGAGACCGCGCAGCTGCGGCACGTGCCTGGGTTTGTTCCCGGCTGGCAAGAAACGTACCTCCACCAGCGTTAAGTAAGGTAAGGTACTTGTCCATCACAGTCGATATAGCTGGCTCACACTACCTAAGTACTTTAGTACTGCGAGGTATCTACCTTACCTAGGAACGTAGGAACGTACAGGCAATGGATCGGTGTTCCCATATTCTCCACTTTGAAGCACGGGCACGGGCACTCTCCGGTCTGGGTGGCTTTCCCGGGCTCTAGGTAGTCTGGTTAAACGGTTGGCTGTCATCCTTTCAACTACCAACAAGAAAAGAACCGCATCTGAGCTTTTTTTTCCCCTCTTGGCCTGTCAAGTCGTCTTCTTCCTACTTCTCACCTTCGTATAGTCCTACCCTCTTCCACTTAGTAAATTTTATGTCCGGAAAAAAGAGGATATGTACCGCGCCGAATAATGCCTTAAAATTTGGCAGTAGTTACTGACTACCTGGGCGATTTTGATCAAAACCTTGAACTAGAAGACTCTACCCTCTTACACTCAGCCGACCCCTTCTTGCAAGTTGCTTGACTTCCCCGGACCCCTGGCGCAGATGATGCCGGTCACCGTCCAAGAGCACAACCCAGAGAGTCACAGCCAGGGCCTAACGTCCATCATCCTGGTCTAGTCTCTGGGCGAGGTCCTCTTTCATTCCCAAGTTGTTGGACTGTCCACTCATAGTCTACGAAACCAACAGATGAATGTGCATCGCTTGCGTTGGTGCAAGCATTTATCGTACCACGAGCTGTTTTTGCACTCGCCCAAGCTGGTTAGAGCCACTACCAACAACCATACGCCTGGTTGTCCAATTTTGCCAAAGGCAAGAACTCATTCATCAAGGAGGATGAGGCCCGACAATGTCTATCTAAAGATGTTGCTGCACCAAAGCAAGCCCCTTTGTTGGTTTCCCGAGTCTTCTTCCTCTTCCGCCTTTCCCTCCTTCCTTAATCTCACACCCCTCTGTCCATTTACTCCTCCACCTCCCCGTCCCTGGCGGCCCCCAATGCCACCCTGAATCCTTCGCGGGACGGTCCAACCACCACCAACAAGCTCCAGCAAATACGGTACACCACGGTGTAAGGTCACTTTGCCCTGCTTTTGGGCCTCTGCAGCCAGGATCCATCCATTTCCACTACGGTGTCCTGCTGGCCCCCATGCTCTTGCTCTCCGTCACATCTGCCTGTTGCTTGTTTCCATCAGCATTCCAATTTCGTGCGTATATCCGGACATCGCTTTCGCTTGCCCTGCGTCTCTTGTCTAGCACGCACGAGTATGGCGCCCGTCGCCTCCAGCCGTCTTCAGCATGGCCCGCGTTGCTTGTATCCCACTGCTGCTAAACTTACACACCTACATACGAGCTGACTACCCATACGACTTCGTCTGCAACTGCATCACTCTCTCTTTCTGACTCTACAAGTATCATCAGGCAGAAACAGACAAGCATCTGCTCCGGGGGCTTTATAAATCCCCGCCCCCCGAATCTGCCTAGGACGATGTACGAAGCAGACTCTATCCGCCTTGCTTTATTGTCTCTTTCGTTATTTCTCCCCGGCTCCGCCCATGAACCAACCGGACGACTGACGATCGAAGTCATCATATTGATCCAGTCACCTTATCCACCCTTGTTGGATCTAGGCAAACAGGGCCTGCCTTCCCTTCTTCCGACTACTGTGCCTAACACACTTTACTTCCTTTCCCCTGCCTTGGTCCCAAGGTAGCTCCCCTTCTACACGCCTGCGCCCGTCTTCGCAAAAACTTCCTTCCTGACCCTTTCCCTCCTGACTCTCAAACTTCACCATACCTAGGTCAAGGTGAGATACAAGTTCAGCAGACCTTTCTTACATTTGGGGGACTTTCTTTACAAGTATCCCGTTCCCCATCTTACCTCCTCCTCTTTCAGCCTTCCTGGGCAATGTTGCCAATCAGATACGCACTCCCTGATCTATCCTATCCACACACTCCTCCTCGTCACACCCATCCCTCCGAGTCCCACCACGGCACCCTCCACCCGTCTCAGGGCCTGCTTGCGTCTTGTTCCAACGCCCAGTTGGCATATAAAACGAACTTTTACGTCCAACACAGAGGAGTCCCGGGGGTAGGGGAGGATAGGGAATAAAGAAAGCCAACAAAAAGGGCCGGGGCTACGCCAGTCATGGACTCAACTCCACCATCATTGACAAGGTCGCCGGCGTCTCCAACTCACACCTTTTGTCCGTCCGAAAGGTCGTCTCTGGATTACCCTTCTCCGGACCTCGCAACGCAGCAGCACAAGCTTACTTCTCTGTACGCCAACGGCCAACTGTGCACCCTCGGTGAGGCTGCCGATGCCGATTCTTCGTCGTCACATATAGCTTCCACAGCAACGGCGAACTGGGTCTCTACCAACAATATGGCGCCCGCGTCTTCGTCGCTGTCTATTCCGAATGTCCTGGCGTCAGAATACGATCCATTCGCTGATTACGACCCTCCTATGCGGGCCTATGGATCAGAGACGTATCCCCCACCGCCACCGCACTCGTCCTCCGTCGGGAACCAACCACATTCACTCGTGGATGCCACCGCAAGGTCGCCTGCTCCGTTATCTTCGAGAAGCTCGTTTTCGTATGCACCAGGCGGCCAATCTACGGGACACTTGGGTCCTCGGATCAAGATGGAAATCCCCAACGACTATGGCTCAGGCATCGACGTTTCCCAATATCCCTCGCCACGCGCGATGCAGGCACCGTACCTGGCAGATGCTAGCCACTACGCAGGTTCCCATCAAGGCTATCTATCCGACGCCCATTCTCCAGCATGGACCAAGTCTGAGCTTGACGCTGAGAACTACTACCATCACTCACCGGTGGGTGATTCAGGTCCGCCCAGCCACGGGTCGAAGCGCGCAGGTCACTTGAAGCAGAATCGGCCAAAGAGAGCGCAACGCAAACTGACGACCGCGGAGGACGCCAACTACCAATGCGAAGTCAAGGGCTGTGGCAAGCTTTTCAGCCGTAGTTACAACTACAAGGCGCATATGGAAACGCACGACGAAAAAAGAGAGTACCCGTTTCCTTGCCCGGTCCCCGGCTGCAACAAGAAGTTCGTACGAAAAACGGATCTCCAGAGACACAACCAGAGCGTCCACATGAAAGAGAGAAGCCACAAGTGTGATTACTGTGGCCGGCTCTTCGCTCGCAAAGACACGCTCCGAAGGTAAGTCATATAAGAAAACCGATGGTTATTTTCACGTGTCCGGGGGCCTGAACTCACGTTGCTTCCAGGCATATGGACGATGGATGCTCTAAGCGGTTTGATGTTGGCACCTGTGACCTGCGTGTCGAAGGCTACGAGGGAATGGGCCTTCTCGACCGCAACATTGGGGGAACAATGCATCCAATGGGGCATGGCACGCTACCACCGATCACGATGCCATTGGGCGGTGGCAGCGGTCTACTGTACCCGACGTCCTCGGCAAGCAGGAGCAGAAGCGTGATGTCGGGTACGACGAGTCCAGGCGCACAGGGCGATCACTGGCCGCGATAATCAGAAAGGCAGATGAAAAAGAAGACGGGGGAATCATGCACATAACGGGGAGTGGATGATGTAAATTAAGCAAATGTCTGTACCATCAACTGGGAGAGGTTGGGCGGGTTCCTGTTGACAGCGCGGCACTTGGCTATTTTGTTTCTTACTGATTTGGCAGCTGCCTTATTTCTTTTCTTTTCTTTTCTTTTTGTATCCCGGGGGGAATGCTTCTGAGTAGATACCTTGCTGATGGCGTTAGAGCATTGAGTTGTGATCATGAAGGACCTCGAATACCTGAAAGCAACCGATTCAGGAAAACCAGAACACGATATCTTCGCCTGCAGCGCTTCATCGTGCAATGGATGTAGGCTCTGAGAGCCTCGGGCGATGACTGAGCCGGGTCATTGGCTACGACGAGCAATAGAGCAAGAACCACAGCCTGCAAGAATAAATCATAAGTAAGACAAGTCGTTGACTTGGTTCAGTCCGCCAACTTGAGAGGAATAACAGGTGTAAGGTACCTTAACCTGCAAATAATCGAATGTACAAAACGTTGCAAACGGGAGAATCTGAGTGTTCCTGATAGGGCGGGTGTCATCGGGTCAGACTCAAACTGTGAGGTACCTTGGGTAGGAAAGCGATTGGCAGGGCAAGCGCCAGGAAGTGGGAAGACGCGGGGACGTTGCAGCGTCGCAACGCTGACCTGCACGTGGTCTCCTTCCGCCACATCGTCGCCCTAGCGGATCTACGGGACGGAATATCTTCCAGTACGGTAAGCTAAAGTAAGCCCGGTAAGATGGGTACTTCAGGTAAGTCGGCTTGGCTAGATACATGGATATACATTATGTACGTGGTGTTTTTGATCCTTCGGAGTATATAGACGATAAACGACGAAGGGTACGGCACACCACACCACAGCTCAGCGACATTTGGAATTGCCCGAGACGTTTCATTTGGTGCAGTGGCGAGACCTTCGTTACTGCAAACAGCGCCGTATTGCAGTAGGCGGGCTGCGTGCGGCGTAATATTGAGCTGCATACGGATTAGAGGCGTAATATATAGCGCAAGGGCTTAAAGCATATAGAAGCATATAATAGGAGCGCGGGGCGCACCATAATTAGGTATAAGGATAACTTTACTTATATAATTATAATTAATATACTTCTTAACCTTAGTTTCTAATCCCTAACTATATATAGGATCCTTATTATTATATAATAATATAACCTAATATAACTATATAAATCTAAATTACTTATTATAGTAGTTAGTAAAATAGTAAAGCTATTAGTATATAATAATTTAATATAATATATATATTATATAGACTTTAAAATATTTCTAAGAAGCCTATAGAGTTATTTATAGTTATAGTAACTACGCTATAAGATATAGAGGTAATAAGGCCTAAAAATAAAGATATTATAGATCTTTAGTATAAGATTATAAAGCTATAATTAGCTTAATAGAAGAAGCTTAAGGAGTATAAGACTCTTGAAGTATAATTATAAAAAGTATATAGGATAACTCTAGTACTACTTATAGTTAGTAATAATAATAGAGATACTTTATCTCTAATAATATTACTACTAGTAAGTACTCTAATTAGCTTAATTTATTTATATTTTAGAGCGTAGGTATTATAAGCTACGCCTAGGTTAAGCCTACCTAGGCTTCTACCTAGGTTTATTACCCTAAGGGGGCTACCTAGGGCCTACCTAGGGCCTACCTAGTAGTTCCTTATAAACTAATAAAATCTCTATTAGAGAAAAAGACTTTCCCTATTTCTCTTGAGCTTAAATAAATAATATTATAATAACCTTTTATTAAATAAACTTAGATCTAACTCTTTATATATTTAAGCTTATTATTATAATAATAATAATAATAAATTAAATTTTACACTTACTAGTTAATAGGTAGTTAATAATAATATAACTAAAACTTAAGATAAGCTATTATAAGCTAATTTAATAGTCTTAGGTTACGTAATCGTTGATAACGTAATCGATAGCTCAAAAGGGAAATAATAAGTATAAATAAGTTAATATTAAAGTGTCTAACTTCTAAGTAAAAGGGAGTATTCTAGAGAGGGAGAGGCGAGTTATTTATACTTAAGGCTTGGTTTCTAGAGCCTTCTATAGCTACGTAAGCTGCTTACTAAGCTGCTCTACTTATTTCCTTATTTAGGTTATTTATTAAGTAATTCGGTAACCTAAACCCCTTTTAGGTTTAACCTTAACTTAGGTAGTAAAAGCTAGCAGTTTCTATAGCTTTCTAGAGGCTTCTTCTAATAGTATATATAGTATTAATAGTACTGTAATACACTTTATTACGTAATTAACCTTTATTATATAGCCTCTATATTATTATATATTTTTATTATAGGGTTTTATAGTATATCTCTTATATCCCCCCTTAAGGTATATATATTATATATAGCTTATTGCCTAAGAGATTTTATACTAGAAAACCTAATAGGAAAAACTAGTACTTATTATTAATATATATATATACTGGAAAACCGTATAGGAAAAACCAGTATTATTATTATAATATTTTATTATTTATTATACTAGAAAAAACCTTATAGGAAAAATTCTAGTGTTTATATTAGGGAAAACCAGATATATATATTATTTTAGTAGTTTATTAACTCTTTAAATATTAGAGTCTTTTATATTTCTATTATATCTATTAATAGGTTTATTATAATCTGGTAAAAAACCCTTTTCTAATATATTATAAGTATCTTTTATTAAGTGAAAAAGTACTTTTACTAGCGGTTTAGTTAATATGTCTGCTATATTATCTTTAGTATTAACGTAATATAAGAATACTTTTTTAGCTATAATATTATCTCTTATAAAATGATATTTTATATTAATATACTTAACCTTTTTATAAAATTCTAGGTTTTGAGCTAGCTTTTAAGCTGCTTTATTATCTATTAATATTTTAGGCTTATCTAAAGCCTTATAGCCTAGAACTTTATATATATAGTTATAGTTATTATATAAATATATAGCCTCTTTTATAGACTCTATTAGAGCTATATATTCAGCTTCATAGGTGCTTAAAGCAACTGTTTTTTATTTAATGCTATTCTAGCTAATTATATTATATAGTCTAAAAGTAAAGATATAGCTAGTTATAGACTTTCTATTATCTAGATCTCTAGCCTAATTAGAGTCTAAAGATCCGATAATATTATTATTATTATATAGCTAGTCATTATTATAGTTATAATATAATCCTAAAGTAGGATATTTATTTAAATAGCCCCATATCTTATCTAGGGCTATAAAGTGCTCTTTAGAAGGATTACTCATATATCGAGCATAGGTAATAACAGCTAGGGCTATATTAAGCCTGGTTTTTAAGGCTAAATAAAGTAGAGCTCCTATTTACTATTAATATATAGTTATATCTTCTAGCTTAGCTATATCTTTATTCTTATATAGCTTTATATTATTATCTATAGGTACGTTAGCTAGATATATATGCTTTTTATCATATTTATTAAGTATTTTCTTAGTATATTAGCTTTAATATATATATAAAGCCTTATTTTAATAGTCTATAGTTATTTCGCAGCCTAGGAATTTACTAGGCACCTCTATAGGCTTTATTTTTATACTCTTTAATAAAGAGTTATATATATATTTAGTTATAGTATTATTTAGTATAGCTATAAGCATGTCGTCCACATAGCATGCTATTAAGGCTTGTTTATTAATATTATTTAATATAAATAGGGCTTTATTATAAGGTGAAACCTTAAAGCCTATATTTATTAAGATAGACCGTAGGTGTTTATACTATAGTCGTAGGCTTTGCTTTAAGCTATATAAGGCCTTTTTAAGCTTTAGTATATAGTTATTATTATAGGGTTTTATAGGGGAATTTATATCAAATTCTAGCTTATTAGTATTTTTGTTATAAATAAAACCGGTAGGTAGTTATATATATATCTCTTTATCTACCTCTGTATATACAAAGGTATTAGAGACGTCATACTGCTATATATCCTAGTTATTATATATACTATAATATAATAGAAATCTATAGCTTTCAGGCCTATAGGTAGTACTAAAGGTTTCGAGGTAATTAATACCTATATATTAATTAAAACCTTATACTACCTACCTAGCCTTATAGCGTAGAATTTCCCCTTTTATATTAGTTTTTAAAGTATATACCCATCTACCACCTAATATATTTATATTATTATTATTATTATTTTTTAGTAGTTTAGGGATTATTTCCTACGTATTAATATTTTCTAGTTCTTTTATTTCAGCAAGCATTCCTTTAACCCACTTATCTTTATTTATATTATTTATAGCTTACTTATAGCTAGCGGGCTCTACTAAACTAGTAGTAGAGAGTATATAAGAAGCCTTTTTATTAGTTTTATTAATAGCGGATAATATATTAAGCCTTAGGTAGTCTTCTATTAATAGAAGTAGCGCGCTATTATTAACCTAAGTATAGGCTTCTTTATTAATATAAGATTGGGGGATTTGTATCTTAATATTAGAGCTAGTATTATAATTATTATTATTAGTATTATTATTGTTATTATTATTATTATTATTTAATATATCCTCTTATAGGTTAATATTAAACTAAATAGAGCTATTTTTAGCTTAATTATTTCCGCTATTATTATTATTATTATTATTATTATTATTATTATTATTATTATTATTATTATTATTATTATTATTATTATTATTATTATTATTATTATTATTATTATTATTATTATTGTTATTATTATTATTATT
>JAVHLU010001264.1:0-33913 GCA_036785755.1 Colletotrichum ledebouriae | reverse complement strand
TTCCTTTATTCTTTCCCTATATATAACCGCCCTAATTTACTATTCTATTTATTATAGGTTTTTTATCCTAAGTTTATTTTATTTTATTAAAGCTAAGGAGGGTAAGGGAGGAGAGTTAATTATTCCTCCTATAGGCTACTAATAAATTACTATATTATTAAAGTAATTAGTAAATATAAAAACGCACTCCTTACCCTTTAAGCCCTCTAGTTTCTCCCTCTCCTTTATATATATTATTTACTTTTAAACTTAATTTATCTACTAACTATATAATATTAACTACTACGCTATAGCTCCTCCTTTTCTTTAAATATCACTTCTATTTAGCTCTTTAGTCTATGAATTACTTACGCTTTCCCCTTATTAACTTTTCTCCTAATATATTATAATAGGGAAAGTTATCTTTTATAATAATAAAGCGTTAGATATATAGATCTAGGAGTTAAGATCCTTAAACCTTTCTATCCTTAAAATTAGACTTTTAATAGAACTTATACTTAATAAACTAAGTATAAGTAGGTTTTAGGTATAGGGATAAAATAATAGAAATATCCTAGGCTTTAGACCTCCTAATAAGCTTAGTTACTAGCCTTAGCTAATTAAATATAATATACGCCTTCTGCTTAGGATAGATAATATCCCTAGTTAGATAGACCCTTTTAATATAGTATTAAAATATATCCTTATTAAACGTTAGAATAATACCTTAGAAGTAGTAGAGGAGACGATTCGCCCCTCGTACTTATAGCGAGTTATTACTAGTATATTTAATACTATTAGTATACTTAAAATAGCGACTCTAATATATACTAAAGATATTTTAGTAGTTACTCGCTATATTACGAGGCCTATTAAGCCTAGCTAACCGCTCTACTATAAAATAGTTAGAGGTATAGAAGATAATTTTAAAGATAGAGATATAAGGGATACTATAGTTACTTAAATTAAAGCTAAGTCCCCTAATATACTCCTTATTTATTTATAAGCGCCTAAGTCTACTAAGGTAGTTATTATAGGTCTATTAATCGACTTATAAGATAAGAGAAACTAGTTTTATAATAATTAGTAGTTAAGGAGAGGAGCTAAAGGATAACTATAAACTCTAATATTTATTACTAGGAGCTTTCTACTAAAATATAAAGCTAAGGAAGTTTTAATAAGATAACTATACCTAGTAGAACTTCGATACGCGGACCCCTTACTATAAGCCTCTAATCTCTACTTTATTAATTAGCTTAGGTCCTTTATATATATTAGAAGCCTAGTACCTCTAAAGTAGCCTATTAAAATAAGGTATTAAGCTTAGATTAATTATTTATTAAAGGCTTTTACTAATAAAATACCTCCTAAAGGAATCTAGACCTAACTAAGGGTAGATAGAATTCCGCGCGATTAATATTTTAAATAGAGAGATAAAGATATTAAAAAAAGGATAGCTTAAGAAGATATTAAATATTAAATAGCTAAATATACCCCTTAGTTTATAGACCTAGAGGTTTCCTCTCTAGATAGGATAGATATTAACCTACTAATACCTATAAATACTAATTTATAAACTAGCCTAATAGTTCTTACTAATTTAGAAGAGTTAGATAGAGAGGAAGGATTATTAAAGGAACTAAATATCTAGAATATAGAAAGAAGGAATAACTATAAGAAGTAGAAGAGGGATTATAACTTATAATAACTAGCTAACTTTATAAAGTATCTTAACTACCCTAGGTCTATAAAACTATCTATATCGCCCTACTTAGCCCCTATTACCCTAAGAGATATTATATTTAGCCCTACTAATACCTTAGCGGGATTTAATATTATAAGACCTAAAGGGAACCCTATACTAAATAAAGATAAGCCTATACTAATAGTCCTATAGTATATATAATAGAACTAAGAATCTATAAATTACTTAATAACTTAGTATAGTAGAGGGTTATCTATTATAACTTTAGCCTAGGTAAAATATTTATTAAACCTTTATAATATATAAGGGAAGCTAATAAGAGAAGAGGAGTTAGATAATTTAGAGGTTATAGCCCTTTTTATATTTATAATTAAGAGCTACCCTTATAATATCTATACCCTAATCTACGAGCTAGCCTAGTAACCTAGGAAAGAAATTAATAAAGCTTTTATAGAGCTTAAAAGAGAAGAGGCGAAGAATCTCTAGGATACTACTAGGGCTTTCTTTTTATTAAACTATAGTAATTAATACTAGGCTGCGATTTTTATAGATTAGTTAACTAGCTACTACTTCTATTATAACTCTATATAGGACTAGAATAGTAATTAGCGCTTCGTTAAGGCTATATAAGACCTTAATATATAGTATTATAAGATAGGAGCCCCTCTATAACTCTAAAAGCTCTTATTAATTAATACCTATATAGTTAATTTAGTCTAGTAGAGGGATAGATTTATATATAATCTCCGATATATTAAATAGGCTAGAGCTCTAATTCGAGAAGGATTACTATCTCTATATTTTAGTAGTATAACCTTAAGTAATAGTATATTATTCTCTAACTTTAAAATCCCCTTAGTTACTCAATATATATTTATAATTACTATAGAGTTTTATAACTTAACTATTAATAGTAGTATAGCTCTATAAGATATCCTATTAAGCTAAGAAGACTTTAAGAAAGCACCTTTCTTCCCTTTATACCCTCCTACTCCTTTACTTATAGATAATAATATAGTAGACTTTAGAAATAATAATAATATTATACTATTTCCTATAGCGGATATTTCTTAACCTATTTATAGATTATTAATATTATCTAGGTCTACTTTATTTAAAATACTAGATAATAAGCTTAAATACCTTAGATATTAGCTTTAGTTATAGGTTTTATAGATACTAAGTCGTAGTATAACTATTAAGCTACGCCTAAGAACTATACTTATAAATATATTATTATATCTTAAGAGGCCTAGTCCTTTAAATAAGTATAACTATAGCTATATAGACTATATCTAGTAGAGGGTTAACTAGTAGGATTAGATCGAGCGGAATACGCCCGAGGGAGTATATTATTATAACTTCTCACGCCTAGTATAATAGGGTAGCTAGTTTTAGCTATACTAAGGATTAGAGTAGGATAAGGAGTATAATAAAAAGGAAGAAGTAATAAGGCTATTATTAAGATATAACCTATAGTAAAAGATAGTTAAACCTAAGGGACCTTCTTAATAATAAGATCGCCCGCTTAGAAGATATTATTAATAAATTAGATCTATAAATAGAGTTTATTTACTATTTCTATAAAGTAGTTTTATTTATTTTTTAAGACTCTCTTTTATAATATTATAAAAAGTCTCGAGGGGATAATTAGAATAAGATAGGATAGATTTAGCTATATAACTTTTAGAAAACTCCCTTAGTATATAGACCTATTATAGGGAGACTATAGAGTAGAGCGTAGAGGAGAGGAGTATAGTAGAGGGGAGGATAGTATATATATTATTATAATTAGTATCTTAATAACCTTATACCTTATTCTTTAGTATTTTCTTAGTAAATCCGCGCCTAATTTAGATAATCTCTTTTAATTAGATTTATATATTATTCTATATATCTTTTAAGCCTACTCTTAATATTCTTACTTATTTATAGGTAGAGCTATATTATTTATTATCTTTCTAGTTCCTATTGGTTCTAGCCCTTTCTAATACTTATATATATAATATAAGATATTATAGAGAGCTATTAGTAAGAGGCTAGAGAGGGATATAAGTAAGATTAGAAGAGAAAGGGAGAGAACTTAATAATTATAGTAAAGGCTTATAAAATAAGCGCTAAAATAGGAGAGGTAGCTAGATTAAAAAAGATTATAAAGAGAAGAAATTCTAACTAGGTTAGAGACCTTAAAAAGAAGACGCCTTTTTTATATTTTAAGTTACTAGGTAATAAGGCTAAATAATTACTAGTTATATACTACTAAATGGTTATATAACTATTAGTAACTAATTAAAAAATAATAGTAATAATTAAAATTTAAAAATACCTACGACGCGCTAGGAAAATGAAAATACGTTATTCGCTATAACTACCTAGATCTAGCGCGGAGGGCGAGAGTAAATAATATAATAAAGGCGTAGAGATACTACCCTATAGTTAGTAATAATATTTATAATAACGCAGAGCTATATTACCCTACTAGTACGCCTTAGGGACTAAGGCTTTAAAAGGGGTAGTAATTATAAGGAATAATAGCGGGTATAAGATATAGAGCTAATGCTATTAGCAAAATATTAGCAAATTAGTAGTAATTATATATACTCTTAAGAAAACTCTATAAGCTAGAGACTTAGAAGGTTAAGTAATAGTTTAATATAACTACGTATACCTTCGTTTTAGTATTCTAGCCCTTCCTAGTTTAGGCCTATAGCTATACTCTTATAGCGCTATATGGGATCCTCGGGGTGCTACTCCCCTCATTATATTTAGTTATAAATAGCTTTACTTTACTTTATATTTAGCCTCAGGGGATATTATAAGACTAGGGGGGTATATTATATAGGATAGGGCTTACCTACGTAGTTATATATAGTCCTACTTGTTCTAGAGCGGGTATATATATCCCTTCGGTCTATATACCCCTATTTAGAGAGACTTCTTTATATATAGTTCGATATATAGATACCTATATACACACTCCTTCGTTATAGACTTCGTCCTATATACCCTTCTTCACAACGACCTACCCCTTGAGCGCTTGCAGCTATCGCGACACCAGCACCAGATGCTGATTTTAACCTGGATCTTGGAGAAAATCAAAGAGAGAACAAGCACTGCTTGGCATCTTTGTGGAACTTTGCTTTGGCTGCTTCCTTGTGTCGCGGTGATCCCTTCCAATGTCAGCAGATGGGCCACCTGTGCATCGGTTATCGCACCATTGACTTATCGCTCTCCTCACCCCATGTTAGCGTCTCAACGCGCCTACTCTTTCGGGTATTTCCCTTACTGAAGTACACTTTGTCCAGGCAAGTTGGCTGGGCAAGCCGCAACTCCAACACGGTCAGAACGAGAAGGGGATCAGCAGCACTTTACAACATGTCTGTCCAACTGCAGTCCATCATCAGCGCCAACATCTACCGGCGAGACAATCGTCCGGACTATCGCCGCGGGAACAGGGCGCTTGTGGGAGTTGCCAGTCTGAACATTGTGATCTACGCGGCGGCCAAGCTTTCCTATGTCTGGAGGAACAAGCAGCGAGACCGGATCTGGAGCGCCAACAATACCTCGATAGCACCACGGACAAGGGCAACAAAAGGCTGTACTTTCGATTCGCGAGCTGAATTTTTGCTCTCTCCGACAGGACTGTGCTGAGCCTGCCTTATGAAGGTAGTATTTGTTAGAAGACCGCGAGCTAGGGCCTCGAGACTATCCTCCACCGGATGGCGAAAGGGGGTTTGCCCTAGTGCCCTGTACACCTTCGCAGGCATCTCAAAGGCACTGTTACCAACCTTTGCTGTTTTCCATAACCCCGATAACAGTGGGACCCCTACCACAATAGGTGTAAGTATCAGTGCGCGCAGGCCGTGTTGGTTTAATTGGGACCGGCGAGCACGCATCCGTGACAGCCGGATGCTGCTCGGGGTTACGAGCAGGGCGAGATCTGACGCAATTCGACGGTAAAAGCGGGAACGGACAAAGTCGACCGTGGTTCTTGGTGTTTGACCGATGAGTTCCGGCTGGATGGGAGACCGGGAATAAGAATGAGGTGAAGCTGGGAAGATGGTGAGGGTCCGTAGTCGGCATGTCGGCCTGGGCTGTGAGACCTTGGCGCTGGGTTAATGAAACCGTGGCCTGCTTTTCGGCAACGAGTAAAGAAGGACGAACTGAAATTGAGGGCGACCGTGAAGATATTCTTGACCGTTACCCTGCATCGTTGCCATCTGAGAGTCAGTCGGTGCTTGTCATAGTGTCTAATCAAGGCAGCCCTACCTCAAGCCACAATTCCACGGGAATTCTTCGAGGAAGCCCAATAGAATGGTTTAGCAGCGCACGCACGGGAGGCTAACGGCTCGTGGCCTTTGATGGCTGCCACCACGCGAAGCGGCCGACGGATTGGAGGTGTGGGTCCGGATGGGCTCCCCTGAACCGGGCGCCAATGACCCTGTACTCCGAGTGGGGAGCCTTGTGAGACGAATCGAGAGTAGTCGACGCACACCTCTTCCGTCGCTCCCACATCATCCGAAATCTTCGCACTCAACGCTGCCTATTGCCGACGTTGCCCTGCTGCCTATCAGGGGAGGAAGTTTCCGTGCTAAGATTTCTCTAGTTTGCTTCTTAACACTGAAGCTGCATTTTATTAGCAACAATTTTCCAGACCTTTTTTTTTTTCCTGGGGCCTTTTTTGCCACCCCTGAGACCCCCTTTTTTTTTTTCCTGTCCTTCTACGGAAAAGTTCGCCTCCGTCCCACTGGCGTGGGCAGCTTACCTTTTCTATACACCTGCACAGGCATCTCAAAGGTTAGTGCGGTAGGAGTCCCACTGTTATCGGGGTCATAGAAAACAGCAGAGGTTGATAACAGTGGCCCCCTTGATGCGCTAACCTTTGAGATGCCTGCGAAGGTGTAACCGGCTTCTGTCTTTTTCTGGACCGGCCGGACGTGTGGGCGCCGCAGGTTTGACAGCCGGCAGCTGGAGACTGAAGATTGGAGACCATCATCAGATTGACGTCTTTTCCGAGCAGTTGGGGAACTGGTGAGATGCTCAATTTTTGCTTGGCAACCCTTATGTCCGAAAAAAAAAACGCGTCTTTTCCACGCCGACAGATGCTCAATTCAGAAGTCGATCTGCGTGTGTGATACAACCAAAACGTCTTAACAGGATGCATCTACAGATAGCCCCTCCCGCAACCGGTGTGAACTGTGGATGAACATCGTTGGATATAGGCTTGGAGGATATAAAATCAATATGCCGATCGATTGGATTCCTCTTGCCTGGGTTCCACCACAAAACTTTTATGGAAACAAACAACACGCCAAGCTTCATCACTGCGTAGATGGAGAGTGCGAATGTCACCGTTCCATGTCCAGATATGGTCAATTGACATCTCAGTCGGCCCCCAAATCGGCCCAAACCTGTCGGCTCTTTCGCTCTTGCATCGCAGTGGGTTTGTTTCCCTGTCTCCGGCCTCGTGGGAAGCTTGTAGGGAGACATTATAGGATCGGGGAAAAAAGTCGAGTGTTCGAGGAAGGGACCCATCTGTGACCCTCTCTCGTGGGATCCAGATTTCCGCGTGTCGAAGCCCTTCGCGGAAAGCATCCCCGAGGTTCACCATTTGGCACTAATGCGGGGGAACAAATTCAACATCCTGCGAAATGGGCTGTCGGACGGTAACTCAACATGGCCATTTCACCGGCCACTAAGCCGGGCAACTAAGACCGACTTGGTTGATGTTGCGGGAGGCTGGATTACCCGAGATGTGTTACGCCCCATCTGCCGATAGTTGCTGCAACAGCGGCCCTGAAGGAGGTCCCAGACAGCGACCAGAAGGATTCAGGTCCCGCTTTCTTCACAGCCCGACGCCGAAGATCTCATGCTAATACGGCATGGCTTCTGTAGAGACCAATGGGACCTGCCGGGGGTGGTGGCTCTGCACGATATAGGTCGGGACTCTGCACACCTGCGTCTGCGATGATCAGGGGCGTACACGTTCGGCCTGCCTGTCACGGCATGATTTGACAGGGCCAGGCCACAAGCATTCCACACGCACGGCATTCTGTGGCTCCCACGCCCCAATCTGGACTTTGCATATCTTCAACAGGTCCCGCCATCTCCTCCTCTCGGTCCAGTCCCTCTCGAAACGGAAAACCCGTAGAACGAACCGCCCGATTCCTGCGGCTCTTCTCGGCCAGGTCTCTCCTTGAACACGACTCGCTCGTTCGACCACACTCCCTAGCATTGCGTCGACCTTATAAATCTTCGCTTCTTCGATTCGATGGCGGCGAAGGACAATGAAAACCGCGGCCCCGAGCTGTTCGCCGTCGGTGTGACGCTCGTCACGGCGGCCGGCATCGCGATCCTTCTCCGTTTCTATTCCCGAATCTGCCTTGTTAGGAACGTCGGATTCGATGACTACTGCATGCTTGCGGCCATGGTACGCCGCCACCGTCCACATGGCTCGCGGATCTTCCGGGACCTGGCTGACTGTGGTTTGACTAGGTTTTCTTCGTCCTCTTCGTTGCGTGCGCACTTGCCGGCATTCACTATGGAACGGGGAGGCACTACTGGGTTCTGGAGACGCAAGATCGAGCAAATGCGATGAAGGTACTGATCATACCTCTGCAGAAGCGGGACGCTTGATGTTGTGCCTGTCATACTGACAAGTGCTAGTTCTGGTGGTTCTGCTACCTCTGGTACTGCCTCTCGATGATCTCCTCTAAAATCTCCATTGGCTGGTTCCTTCTTCGGATCACGGTTCGCAAACTCGACATATGGATTATCTACTTAGTCATGTTCTGCACGGTCTGCACCGGCGTCGTCTTCTTCTTCGTCACTCTTTTGCAATGCCAACCGATCGTCTTCTTCTGGGAGCAGTATACCGGCTCGACCAACGGACACTGCATCGACATGGACGTAATCATCGCTCTGACCTACCTCTACAGCGCTTTCAGCGTCATTTGCGACTTCACTTTCGCCGTCCTGCCCATCGCTCTCATCTGGAAGCTCAAGATGGATCGCAAGACCAAGCTTGCCCTAATCCCCATCATGGCCATGGCCTGCATGTTCGTCATCCCCGAAACCTACAAACCTTCCAGCAAAGACCGACTAAAATTCTCTTTTAGCGCCAGCGCAGCTGTCGTCGTTCGCTTGCCGTTCGTCAAGAATTTTAAGAGCGTCGACTTCTTGTGTAAGTAGTCCCACTCTTCTACGATCGGTTTAAGGTTTTGGGGGGGAGGGGAGCATGGGGCTGACTCGCGCTTCCGCAGATGCCACCGTAGATATCGCGATCTGGTCCACCACCGAGCAGGGTCTAGCGATTACAGCAGGCAGTCTGGCGACCCTACGCCCGCTATTCCGCCTGGTCAGTCACCGCCTCGGCTTCACCTCCATGGGTCCCTCTGCCGTCCACGACTCTGGCCGTAACGCGCCGTCTGCCGTGGGCGGAAAACTGAAAGACATCAACAACGACAGCAGCGCCAGTCGACAACGACGCGGCCCTTTCAGCCTTACCACGTTTATGGCCAAGGATGAAGAGGAGGCGCATGAACTGGGCAGCAACAGCGACCAGGGTGAGAACCAGCCGAGCAAGTTCGCCAGTAAGCGACCTCGCGTCTGGGAGTCGCAAGGCAAGCGCGACAACGAGAGCGAAACAGAACTGACCTTTGAATCCTCCTCCAAAGAATCGCAAGGGAGCGACAGGGGAGACAAACGTGACATCGTTGTCGTACAAACTTTCTCAATGAGGGAAGATCGGCTATAATTACAGCGCATTGTATTTAACTACTACCTAATGAAAGTAAAATAATTTACCACCGTAGGACTGAGAAACGAGCAATAGTAATTGAAGCTTTCTGTTATTCCAGCCTTACCCATATTTTTGTATGTTCGCCTGCCAAGCTAGTGATTGACACCTCGAGACAATCGGACGCCACAAAGTTTGTTGGGATCAGATCTAGCAAAGCCTTTCTGCTGTGTAACACGACATGCATGTCAGGCATATTCGGCGTGACTCAAGGGGAGCACCGTAGCGTGCTCTTGTTTTGATTTCTCCGGTCTGATCAGCTGGTCTTGGAATGAAGGAGTGATATCCCGCAGACCAGTCCGGCATAAAATTTAGCCCAAGTCGTTTTCGAAGTCATTATCTTCCTCAAGACCCTAAGTTTGCGTTCGATCATAAAACAACTCGGCGATTTAATATTTTCTAGACTATGCGTACTGCATCTTCAAGACAATGGCGGGTGACCTGAGCAATTCCTTCCGCTCCAACCGGCTTGTGTATCGAGCCGTCGAAGACGACGACGACGGCAAAGTCTGGTTCCACACCCAAATCAAAAACGACCCTGTCGGCTTCGCTCTCGGAGACTCCAACGTAGTTCGACCCCAAGCCCGAAATCGCAATGACTCCCTCCTAGAACTGCAGAGGATGCTTCTCGGCGTCGTGATCTGCCTACCAGCAACCGACGACACAGCAAATCCCAACCAATCGGTTTCATCACCCTCAACGACGAGGCCGGCGACAACTACCGCCATCACCACCGTCTTGCCGTTCTCAGCGTGTCCATTGCGGAACTGCACAGGGACAAGGGGTACGGCGCAGAGGCTACCAACTGGGCGGTCGACTGGGCTTTCGAGAAGGCCAATCTCCACTCCATCAGCCTGGGCGGCGTTGAATATTGTATGAGAAGCTGGGGTTCGTGCTGGAAGGTCGTTATCGAAAGTCACACTTCCACAACCGACTATAGTGATGTGCTCCTTTTCTCCATGTTAGAAAATAAGTGGGAAGCCCCGAGGAAGCGGAAGATAGATCGATGATCAAAGATTGTGGGCCAAGAGCCTGTATACTCGATCCATCTCTTTTGCCATTCATTTTGCATGCCTAGTCTCCATCAAGCGACATCATTCGATTATCCCATTGACAGATTCAAGATCTGGAGTCCTATCAGCTTCACCAGATAATTATGCCTCCTCCGCCGTATTTGTCCTCTAATGACAACAGTCAACAATTCTCCTCTTTCGTCGATCCCAGTTCGCTGAGCTGCTACGTGCCCGCGCTTTCCCCAAAGCGCTCCTCGGTCGGTGTTGGCGATTGGCGGGTACCATCACCCTCACGGAGCCGTGCTATTAGAGTATTTGACTGTCCAGAAGTCAGCCCCTCAAGTTTCCCAGTGGCAGTGAGCGAGTCCATTAAAGTGAAAAAGTATTAAGTCAAATCTGAAACTCCGGAAACTCAGACAGCGACTGCTCAAGCCCGACAGTAGTGACTTACCCGTTCATTTCTTTCATCTGCGCCTCCAGTCGTTCCATCCTGATAGCTTGCTGCCTCGCCGCATAGTCCTGCTCAGCCAGACGATGACTGAACCTTTGCTCCAGGAGTCGAAGGCGGTTATCGAGCGAGCTGAACCGCTGGTCCAGCGCCGTCTGGCTCGCTTCCACTAGATCCCTGCAAGAGTTGATCAATTCGCTGTTGGTTTGTATAGCAGCCTCCATTTTACCCAAGCGTTGATCTGTAACGGAATCAGCAGTAGCTTGCGTCTTGTTGCCGTTTTCAACGCCGGACAACCGGATCTCTAGCCTCTCGCGGACCTGCTCTTTGCCTCTCTGCCGATCTCCAAGAGACTGCACGACTTCCGTCACCGACTTGAGGGCTTTAGCAGTAGCATCTAATCGGTCATCCACTTCCTCAATATGTTCTCGTTGGCGGTACTCCATTCCTTCCAGCGTCCTAGTCGCTGATTTGAGACTGCTATTCAGGCGAAGAAGCTCGCTGTCGGTTGTATTCAGTCGGTTCTCTTGCTTGCGATCTCGGTCTAGCTGCTGCTGCTTGACCAGGTCGACAGATTCGATCGCAAATTTTAGGTCTGCATTCATTTTCTCGTGCTCTGTTTTGTAGGCCTGAGACCGTGCTTCGTGTTGTTGATGGTTTTTCTCCGCTGATTGGCGATATTCCGAGATCTCCTTGCTGATTCCGACGAGCTGCTCTGAGAAGCTATCGAGCTTCTCCAGGGCGGTTTCGCACTTGGAGGCTGTGGAGATGGTGAGTTCATGGTGAGCTATTTGGATATCGCGCGACAGATTAGTGTATTCCGACATGAGCTTCATCTCGTCCTGTAGCTCCCGCATCTTGTCGCCGTGCTCGTCGCTTGTCTTTTGAAGACTAGTGACATTTTCTTCCGGTGAGTGAAGCGTCTCTCCCTGCACTGCAGCTCCTGGTTCAGAGAAATTGTTCATTTTGTCGTGGAGATCCTGCATTTTCTCGCCAAATGATTTCTTCGGGCCGCTCACAGTTTCGCTCAGAGAGTCGAGCCCTTCTGCCTGCATTCCATGCCCTGCTTCAGAGATATGCTTCATCTGATAACACAGCTCCACGAGTACCCTATCGTGCTCGCCGACCAATTTGTCCAGAATTTTGAAGGTTTTCTCGAGAGAAAACACCGCCGTCTCACACTTGCCAGTCTGACCTTCCAAAGCTGCGAACTTCGCGACGTGCCCGTCAAACCTTTGATCAAGGTCACTGATTTTGGTGTGGAGGGACTCGGCGTCCCCATGCCTGCCAACCTTTTCTTTCAACGCCTTATGTTGCTCATCGTATTCATCAGACATCTTGCCAACGTTGTTGATACTAGCTGAGAGACGGTCGAGGAGGGGAATGGGCTTGTCAGCCTTTTCTTCCACAGACTTAAGCTTCCCGCTGCGGCCACCGAGCTGTTCATCGATATCAAACGCCTCATTTCGAAGACACTGGATGGTGTCTCCATACTTATCCGTCTTTTCTGTAAGAGACGCGAACTGCGCATGGTGCCGCTGGAATTGCTCTTCATGATCACTGGATCTGTTCTGAAGAGTCTGGATGATGTCTTCGTTTTTGACGGCTTTCCCTTCGAGAAACTTCAGTCTTTCGTCATACCCGCCGATCTTTTTGCTGAGATCGCCGGCTTCGGCTCGAAGAGACGCAAGAATTTCCGCCTGTTTGCTAGCTTTGTCTTCCAAAGACTCGAATTGTTTTGCATGAAGATTTTTGATGTCCGAGGCTTCAGCTTGAAGCGAATCGAGAGCACCTTGATGATTTCGGGCTTGTTCTTCGAGTGTGACAAGCTTTTTGCCATGTTCGTCGACTGTTTTCTCTTGAAGATTTTTGATGTCCGAGGCTTCAGCTTGAAGCGAATCGAGAGCACCTTGATGATTTCGGGCTTGTTCTTCGAGTGTGATAAGCTTTTTGCCATGTCCGTCGACTGTTTTCTCTTGAGACTCTTCAAGGGACCTAAGGTTTCCATTGTATTCGCCAACCAACGCTTCAAGAGCCTTGATCGCCTTTTCACTCTCGCCGGCTCTCCTGGTGAGAGAGCGAACTGTGGTTTCATGATGGCCGACTGTTGTTTTGAGATAGTATATGTCGTCCTCATACTTTGCGCTTTCTTTTCTGTGGGCGTATATTGTCTCTCCTTGTTTTTCGACTGTGCTTTCAAGGTGGCGAAGTAGCTTCTCATGCATATCGCTTTTCGCTGGAAGGAAATCAAGCATGTCGAGTCTGCTTGAGTGCTCGGCGCTTGTCGTTTCTATATAGTTAACCTTTCTTGCTTGCTCGTCTGTTCTTTCTTCGAGGGCTTGAAGGGAATCCAGATTTTTTTTGGGCAATGCTATGAGAGAATCGCGATTCTCCTTTTCCCGCTCGGCGGCTCCCGATTCCAACGAACGGATTTTGGTGTCGTGCGCGGCAACCTTGGTTTCAAGAGAACGAAACTTGTGTGCTTCCCCGTCAGTCGTCCTCAGAAATTCCTGCCGGAGAGCGTCCAAGAGGGTCTTTGCTTCAGAAGCACTCAAGGTGCTCTCGCTTTTCACGCTCTTTTCTTCCGCAATTTCGGCCGGGTTATGAGCCGCAGGCGAGATGACCTCCTCGGAAAGAGCTTCGTTCTGATCGCAAGATACATTCAGTTGAGGCAACTCTTGTGGAGCTGATGCTGTCTCTTCCCCTAGGACGGTCGTGTCGGGCACGTCACCTATCTCTTGCTCTGGGGAATACGAGGAGCATTCCTGCAGCCCAACATTGGTGGAGCCTGACTCGCGGGCGTTGTTCTCTGGTGACGTTTCAGAATCTCGGTTTGGAGTTGTCTGCCAGGGAGACGGCATATCGCCCTGTACGCATCGACGCTTGGCGGGGGTTGGTTCAAGTGCTGCAGATTGCTGCTTTCGTTTCTGCGCAGGCCGCGTCTTGCTTTCGCTCTGAATGAGCTGGTCGAGTGTCATCTTGGAACCGATCAGCGTCCGCAGTTGCTCGGGTATGCCATCATCATTGGCTCCGACGGCATGTTCTTGATGTGCTTCTCGTTCCCCAATCCCTCTACTCGGGCCTTCGGATCGTTCGTTGCTGGAGCTTTCCCGTGATCGCGAGCCTTCACCCTTGATTCTAAAAGATCCCGGAGTTCCCCTGTCGAATGCCACGGGAAATGACCCGAGGAAAGGGCGGTTGTCCCTGCTGATCAGCCATCGATAATCCCCATTAGTCTCTGCGTCCCAAGCTTTCTTGATACGATCCCATTCGTTCGCAAGTACGTGGCCAGGGGGCCGCTTGTGGACGGGCAAGTCGCCGTCCCGTTCATTCCAGGTGTCAATGAGGTCGGTGAGGATGTCGGTATGTCGGTGCCGGACGGCTTTGTTATTGAGGTACATCTGGCGGCGAGCAGCATAGACGTTTACGAGCTGCTCGGTGTGCTGTATGCTGGTATTGGTTTTTAACTGCAAGCGAACAAAGTTCCAGAAGTTGGCGTAGTCGAAAGAAAGGTGTTGGGCAAAGTTGACTAATCGGAACAGAATAACGAGGTTGACAAAGATGCGCCGCTTACGACGACTGAAAGTACGGGCATCACGGGAGAGTGAGTCGTCATGGTCATCGTCTCCATCGTGTTCGCCGAGACGCCTCACGTGGAAAGGGTGAAACAGGATGGCTTTTGATAGAAGAAAGTCTGCAGGCCAGGGAGGTTCGGGCAGCGATACGCCACTGATAAACCAGATGGCCTTCTCAGGTCCGATTTGCTTGTGAGGCGGCTTCTTGAAGGGGGCCATGGTGATTACGCTGCTGCCAGAGGCCTTTCACGGATGCAACGGCAGAGATTCACGACATAGGGAAGAGGTGAGATGTTCGAGGTCGTTTGAATTTCAACGTGACAATGGGCAGGCAGCGGGCCTTGCCGCATCGAAGGGACAGATGTCGCTGCTGCTCCCCGGAGGAAATTCTTTTGCAGGCGGCGTCAGAGCGTTCTGCGGGAAAGGTCCCCACGCGTAGCAGCGCGTCGCTATTTGCTAATATGGGCTGCACTGTAATTACTCAGTGCGACCCTGACAAGGACTGAGGTAGGTATACCTACCCAGGGATTCTAAGCGTTAGCACCGTCCCATACTAACGGTTCTAGGTATATAATATTTAGAGGTCTTCTCAAGCAGCCTATTAGAGGGCAAGTTACTTAAGACGTTACTAACTAAGAGTTCTAGATCTTAAGGTAAATTACCTCATACTAGAGATATATTATTCTCACTTATTATTCTATGAGAAGTATATACTCTAGATATTTAGCAAATGCTGTGGGCCAGAAGTTGCACACTAACGTTTAGAATCCCTGGGTAGGTATACCTTAGCCTACTGTTCAATGTTGAGCTGCAGGGATGTCGAATCATTGCTTTTCCTCTCCTTTCGTTTTCTTTCCCCACCCCCCTCTCAGAAACTCTGTTAACACCACCAACATGGATACCTCTCCGACGTCGCGCAGCCGACGGAAGGCTGCCGGTCACGGTCACGAGATGCATGAACGAGACAGGAACGGCTTTGATGGCATCACTGGACAACACAAACACCAGGTCTTCGCAATGGCCTCAATTTGATATCACGACAACTCAAAACCCTCTTCAAACGTCCGAAATTGCCTACTGCATCACCAGTACGCTGCGGAAGCGCACCTTATTCGAGATCATGTGCTCCGAAGCCGCCTTCGCCTCAACCAGAGGGAACTTCTCAACCATGCACTTCACCCCATGTCTCGCCGCAAAGTCCAACGCGTCCTCCGTATCCCCCTGATGCCCGCTCGGCCACCCGCAGACCGACTTCCCGCCCACGATCAAGTCCACTGTATCAACCTCCAAACCCCCGACGGGCGCCAACACGCAGAGCTTTCCTCCGGGTTGGAGCCCGCCGGTAAGGGGCGCGATGGCCTTGGCATGAGGTGCCGTCGCCAGGATCAACGCCGCTCCCCCGAGCTCCTGCAGCTTCTTGACGGGATCCTCGGCGCTGCTGTCAATGTACTCGTGCGCGCCCAGCTTCATCGCAAACTCCTTCTTCGAAGACCCGGAGCTCAGCACCGCCACCTTGTAGCCCATCCGGTTCGCATACTGGACACCCAGATGTCCGAGACCTCCCAGGCCCTGGATCACCACAAGGCTCCCGTGCTCGATGTTCATCTTGCGGATGCTGTTGAAAACGGTGACGCCGGCGCACAGCAGAGGAGTCGACTCGGCGGGGTCGATCTCCTTCGGTACCCGGACCGCGGCCTCGGCGCGGAGAAGCACATATTCGGCGTATCCACCGTCCTTGGAGACGCCGTTGATGGCCCCATTCTGGCACGTCTGGAAGAAGCCCTTCTGGCATTGACGACATGTTCCGTCGTGGCCTACATCCATGTCAGTATGCGATACGCCAAGACATGTACGACTTCAGGTCCAGGTATGTACCTCCATGCCAGCCACCTCCCACCCGCTCTCCGCCCGCGAATCTCGTCACGTTCTCGCCGACCGCTACCACATTGCCAATAATCTCGTGTCCGGGGATTCTGGGGAAGAGATCACCGAATTGCCCCTCTTGGACGACAACGTCGGAGTGGCACACACCGCAAGCCAGCACCTTCACGAGTACTTGGCCGGGACCAGGCTTCTTCAGCTCCAGGTTCACGATCTCAAGTGGCGCCCGCACCGACTTGATCACGGCAGCTTTGTACGTTTGGGGGAGGGAAGGCATCCTTAATTTCAGCCCGTGAGTTTCGAGGTGCGTTCGGTGTAAAAACTGTATCAATTCTTCCACGGAAGACAATGTATCGTCAAACGTATAGTGAGGAGAGATGCCCAAACACCTTCGATATTAAGAAGGGATAAGTCCTTATATACCACAGGACCAAGCTCCAGAGAGAGGGCCCAGTCTTGGTGGTTGGAGGGCAGCTACCACATCGAACCCCTCACCTCACCTCCATGAACAACACTAAAATACAAGGACCTGTTACTGTCCCCACAAGGCGGTAACTCCGGACTGACGCGGAATGAGGTGGCTTTCTGTACTGGCGCTCAAAGGCATCGTCTTATCGGGAATCTGCCTGAGGCAGCGTCTCGTCATAGGTCGCCCAAGAGCTGAGTAGCAGGCCGTCACGCATCATCACCCACAAACTTGACTCATGATGCCAGAATATCGAGTTTGTAAGCAAACAAGCATGCGAACAACGAGCTGTCACATTCAGATCACTTGTGTCTGGGCTCTCGGATGACGTCCTCTTCACGTTTTACGACCACCTGGGGCAAGGCCCAACAATCTCCATGTGATCCGGGGGCACCGTGGACTCCCATGGGCTCCGGCGGAGTGGAGTTAGAACCTGGGAAAACTACAGAAATTCTCGACTCGTCCATGGAGAGCTTCTACCAACCATTCAACGCCAGACACAGAGCGATTGCAATAACGAGAGTTGCTGCAAGAAAGCAATCACCTACAGAGACTACGTAACTGTAACAGAATTCACGCCTGACCGGTCGAGGAAGGGAGGGGTTGTCCGATGACATCAACAAGATGCAACTCATCCCCTCCATGATTGTGATCCTCGTCAAGTCAACACTCCGAACGCCGACGGACTTACCACTATTCAAGCACGAGGTTGCAGTTCGTAAGTCCATATCAAACAGGATTAACGGAGTAGTCTTCAGAAATTAATCACTACCCCCGGTTCCGTGCCGATTTTGATGGTCCTTAAATCCTCAACCCGTCGAACTGTCAGCCCGGAATAGCCAAGCAAGTGGTCTACTGCGGGAAGGATCTCCTGGCTCGGGAATACGCCCTGGTTAACCCCGACAACCAATCACACATTGATCCAGATCGGCTTTAGAAAGTCAAGCTTTCTCCAAATCCGCATACAGACTTTTCCGCCTGTTCCTGAGCTCGTACGTCATTCGACTCAATCCCAGCTCAATCGAACCAACTCCATCCATCTAAGTCGAGCCGAAGCACCAAAGATCCGTTCCCACGGCCCCTAGATCGGATGCCAGACTCGCGCTTCGGACTAAACCATACGGACGCAGCAGTCATAACGTCCGTCCGAGACTGACCTAGCCCACGGAACAGCGAGGTTAGCCGAGCTACCTACAGTCTCCCAAAGCTCGGCGTTCGCGCGTGAAAAACAAGCTCCCAGCTAGCGAAAGCCTTGCATGCCCGCATCTCGAGACGCAGCTGGGCTCCAGGCCCACATCATCGGATGCAGATCAGGGACCAAAAGTCCATCCTCTCATTATTCTCGCCGTTCCTTCGTGAACCGCGACGGATGACTCGCTTCTCGCGCTTGCGAGCGCCTCATTCACGTAGTGTCAAACGGCATACTAAAGAAATCAATCGGTCCCGTCGTCCTCTCGTGCTGCATCTTACTCCACGGCTTTCAAACGTCTACTACCTCGTGACTCTTACAAATGGTCCCTTCACCAATACCAACTTGAACCCATAATCCATCCGAACCTTAAACATGTCGCTCCAAGACAAAATCATCCTCATCACCGGCGGATCCAAGGGCATCGGCAAGGCCATCGCCCTCGACGCCGCCGCCAAGGGCGCCAAAGTCGTCGTGAACTACAGCAGCGACTCCTCCGCCGCCGACGATGTGGTCAAGCAGATCGGCAGCGACCGCGCCATTGCCGTCAAGACGGACAACTCCAAAGTATCGGAGCTGCAGAAGCTTGTCGACGCGACCGTCGAGAAATTCGGCCGCATCGACGTCCTCATCCCCAATGCCGCCCTGATGCACATGCGCACCGTCGAGAACACAACCGAGGAGGATTTCGACATCATGTTCAACACAAATGTCAAGGCGCCATACTTTTTGACACAGGTTTGTTTTCCTCCATGCTGTGTTTGGTAGTCTGATGGAACTGACACCCCACAGAAAGCTCTCCCTCACATGTCAGAAGGCGGGCGGGTCATTCTCGTCTCCACGACCGTCCTCGCATCCAGCAATCTGCCGCCACCATACCTGCTTTACGCTTCGACCAAGGGCAGCATCGATCAGATGACAAAGTACATGGCCAAGGACCTGGCAAAGAAGGGTATCACAGTCAACGCCGTTGCCCCCGGCCCGACCGGCACGGATTTGTTTTATAAGGATAAGACACCGGAAATGGTTAAAGCAGTTACATCGGGCAGCCCATTCGGCAGGATTGGTACACCTGAAGAGATCGCATCAGTCGTCGTATTTCTGGCGAGTAAGGAGTCGGCCTGGGTCACAGGCCAGGTCATCCGCGTCAATGGAGGAACAGCATGAGAGTTTCAAGAATAGATTGATGCTAGGCATTTAGTGAGGATAAAAGAGATGTTGATTATCTAAACGCCGAGTCCTCAATTACCAAGCTGCATCGGACCTCATCATTGTCTCATTCCCTCGTCTTGTTCGCCTTATACATCCAACTGCTCTATCACTGTGCGCCAAGAGCGGCAAGCGCGTTGCGCAGCTCCTTGACCGCTGTCGGGACGTCCTCGAAGTTGAGCGCAGAGATGGCCCACTTCGCGTGCTTCTGCGCCTTTGGCAGGTCCATATCGTCAGTCGCCCCGCTGTTTGGCGCCCATGAACTCTTTGAGACGGGAACAACTGGCGCCTTCGACTGTTGTGGGATCGAAGGCGGGGGCTTGAACTGTTGGGGAGCGGTTGGAGGGGCCGGCTTGGGTATTTGAGGTGGCTGCCATGGCGACGAGGCGTTGGCAGGACTGAGAGACGGGGCGGTCGACGAGCCGGCGAACGGCGAAGGGGCAGGGGGTGCATTCGCAGCAGCTCCAGCGGCGTCGTTTGCACCAGCTTGGCTTAGTGGTGAAGGGGGAAATTGCTCGGGAGGATCGAAGTAGCCCTGCGTCTGGGGTTGTGGTGGTGGGTTCGCGTTGTTCCCTGACGGAACGGAGGGCAAATTCAGCACACTCGACTGCGTAGGCTCGGGCTCACTTGGAGCTTCCAGCGGCGCGGTGGGAGCGACTGCTTGTTTGTAAAACTCGGTGTCGGGATCGTCTTCGACGAAAGCAGCCTTTGGCGGAGGAGATGACAGTCCCCTGACTTCGGGATCGTCCGGGTCCAACGCAGGAAGAGCTTCGGGCTCCGGCTCCTGCACTGGGTTCGACTCGTTTGGGTCTTTGCCCTCCTTGATGGCCTTCAATATGCGAGCAGCATTCCACTTTGCAAATTTGACCTTCTTCTGCGTTTCGTCGTCTAATGGGCCCCAAATTTGGCCCAGCAGCAGGAACGTGGCGGCAGCATCGAAAGTATCGGCAGTGGTTCTGACGAGAATCTGTCAGCTCAAGATCTTAAGATGTATCATAGAGGGCTTGCGTATGATGTACCTTGTTACCCGGTTTGCGCGCATGACCTTCTCGGCACGGTCGAATGCTTCATGGGCGAATTGTTCGACATACGCCTGGCCCACAGCGTCGTCTGTTATGGCCTCTTCACCTGCGTTTTCGGTTTTCGTCTAGCCCAGACGTTAGCTTCGGCCTCATGGAAGGTCCAACTCTCCATTTCTAACCGCTCACCTTCTCCAGACGGTCCATCAGGTTGGTCGTGTAGGTAAGACTTTCGTCGTCGACATTATGCAGCTGCTTGGCGAGGATCTGGTTGATAACCCAGTACTCGCCTTCGCTTCAAGTCAGCTCCGGTCATCAACCAGTTAACATAGGCTCTCCCAGCACATACACCAATATGTTATGGCCGGTTTGTGGTCACGCAGTTGTCGCGCGCGGTTGAGGAATCTCGTAATATCGGCCTGTCGCAGGCTTTCAGGGATGGGATCGGCCATGGCAGGCTACGGCGGGGATCTGTGAGATCCGGAGCTCGCAAGAAGCTCAGTCACAGTCGGGCGAGAGTGATGGGTCGGACAGATAACAACGGTGTTTTTTTTGGGAGACGAGAGAAAAATCCCGGTGGTCGGGAAGCTCACGGGCGCAAAGGGACGGCGGACATGCGACGAGGGGTGCAACACCAAGTTGTTGGAGACAGACATGTTCTTTGGTACCTATCTTGGAGGCCTTACCGCAGCGTCGAGTTCCCCACATGGCATCACAGCGGGGGCCTACTCGAGGTGGCACAACGGCCATGTATCTTTTCTCCTTGCGATGGGAGGGAAGGTACTGGAAGGATCCCTTTCGGTGGGCTGACCAGTTCCCTACCATCCTACCATCCCTGCATGCGCCACATGTTCTCTCCCAAAGTGGCTAGAGCATGTGGCTCAAGCTCGGACAGCTTGTGTGGGGTCGTGGCTTGCCTGCCTCCACCAGATGCCTGCATTTCAATGGCGCGGGGCTGGAAATTTCCACGGTTCCATTCACTGTCGAATTGAGCCTGGAAAACGGCGGTGCATGAGGTGAGGGGTTCGCGTCTCACACTTCCACGGTGGCCTTTTTTCCCAAATAGGACAAAGAAGCCAACTTTACACTTCGTTTCCCTGCCATCCCTCCGGTCTTTTCTTCCTCGTCTAATATATTAATCCAAGGCCAAGCTCGAGGTTGAAGCTGCTTACCTGGCCATAGCTGAGGGCCAGTTTCATGCTTCTACCAACCTTTTGTCCCCGCCCATCTCTCCGTGTCTCTGCTTAAACTTATATAGCACGTCCTCTCTTTTTCTTTTCCATCAGACTTTTTGTTGTCACCTTCTTCGACCCCCCGCACACGGCTTAACTCTGTCCACCGCGATGTATCACCCCACTTTCCTCGCTGCCGCTGGCCTCGCCGTTCTCTCGGCCCTGCCTGGCGTCAACGCCGGCATGTACCCGAAGAACTCTCCCGTCCTGCAACTCGACGCCCGCAGCTACGACAAATTGATCGCAAACTCCAACTACACCTCGGTATGATGCGCCGTCCCGAATCACACCACAAAGTTCCTTGACTAACATGTACGCCCAAAAAAGATCGTCGAGTTCTATGCCCCGTGGTGCGGCCACTGCCAGAACCTCAAGCCTGCGTATGAAAAGGCCGCTAAAAATCTCGTCGGCCTCGCCAAGGTCGCCGCCATCGACTGCGATGATGACGCCAACAAGCCCTTCTGCGGCGGCATGGGCGTTCAGGGCTTCCCGACCCTCAAGATCGTGAGGCCTGGCAAGAAGCCCGGCAAGCCCGTCGTTGAGGATTACCAGGGTCCCCGCACCGCCACCGGCATCGTCGAGGCCGTTGTGGACAAGATCGCCAACCACGTCAAGCGCGTAACCGACAAGGACCTCGACTCCTTCCTCGAGGGCGACAAACCCAAAGCCATCCTCTTTACCGAGAAGGGCACCACCAGCGCCCTCCTGCGCAGCGTCGCCATCGACTTCCTCGACGCCGTCAAGGTTGGTCAGGTGCGTAGCAAGGAGTCGGCCACCGTTGAGAAGTTTGGAGTCAAATCTTTCCCTACACTGGTGCTTCTACCCGGAGACGACAAGGAGCCTATTGTTTACGACGGAGAGATGAAGAAGGATGGTCTAGTCAAGTTTATTTCGCAGGTCGCCGAGCCTAACCCCGACCCTGCGCCTGCCAAGGATAAGAAGAAGGCCGACAAGAAGACTGAGGAGAAGGCCGAGAAGAAGGCCGACAAGTCCAGCTCCTCTGCCAAGTCCGCCCCTCCCGATACCGAGGAGGCATCGCCCGAGCCCGAGACCCCCATAGAGACGCCGGCTTCCGAGCAGACGCCCGCTGCCCCTGCTGTCCCAGCCATCCCCGTTGCCGCTACCCCCGAGAACCTCCAACAGGAGTGTCTCAACGTCAAGTCTCACACCTGCGTCCTTGCCTTTGTTCCGACAAAAGAGAACGAAGAGGCCCAGAAGGCCCTCAACAGCCTCGCCGAGATCGCTCACAAGCACGCCCAAGGCCAGCGCAAGCTGTTTCCCTTCTTTTCCGTCCCTGGAGATAACTCCGCCGGGGCTACCGTGGTCAAGGGTCTTTCCCTCAAAGGCGACGTCGAGATTGTCGCTTTGAACGCCCGTCGCGGCTGGTGGAGGCACTACGAGGGCAACTTCGACACGGTGAGTGTCGAGAACTGGATTGACGCTATCCGTCTGGGCGAGGGTTCCAAGCAGAAGCTCCCTGAGGGCTTGGTCGTTGACGAGGTCGAGACTCCCAAGGAGAGCACTGAATCTACCGCGGCCACCGAGCCCACCCCAGAGCCGGAGACTGAGGCACCCGAGGAGACGCAGTCTGAACCTCCCACCGCGCATGACGAGCTGTAAAAAAACCTCTCAAGATACTCTGTATGCATGATTAGCTGGAACGGTAACATTGTAATTGATAGGAAATCTGACCGTTGAGAACAAAATCCATTCTGCCATCGTGATGCATCTCTCTCCCGTCGACACCGTCTTATGATTCCATCTCCATATCCAGGCCAGCCCCCTTTTCGACAGTACCCTCTTGCACCATCTGTCTGCCTTTTTCCTTGACCACTCGATCCATGATCTGCCGTACCTGCTTGCAACCGTCCACACCAACCGCTAGCATGCCCTCCAGACGACTGACCTGCACGCGACTTTCGCACACCAAGACGGCAACTCTGTCGGTCATACCGAGAGTGCCCACCGTCAAGTACGGCAGCTCCTGTTCCTCCTGTGTGTTCAAGTCCAGCAACGGGTCCGCGCCATCGTCGGCGGCAGCGTACGTCGATGTCGAGCCCGCGGTGCATGCAGCAATGTAGTCGGTCATGGGAATACCCGCGTCGATGAGGGCCAAGGTCGAGGCGTTGAGGAGCGCCGCGAGCAATGAGCCGTCCTGCGACAGTACGTGAAGAGAGATGGAGATGCTGCTGTGGGGGAACAGATGGGTGTGAAGGTTCGCCGAGACAGCCTTGGCAATCGTGGCCTCGAGTTCTTGGTTGCGCCTGGAAAATAGCACGAACTTAGCCTCTGGTGTCTTTTTGTAGATTTCTTTCCTTCGAAAAGAAAACTCACTTGTCGTTACGACCGCGCTTTCTGCGATCGACTGAACTGAAGCCGGCGACGACAATGTTGACGTTGACAGCGGCCTCCTTGGTCTGACCGCCGGCACCTCCACGACGCTGGGGTTCGGTCGGACCCGTCACGACGCACATGACCTTGGTGTGTCCCATCTCCAGGTAGCTGGAGCCGTCGGCGGCTTCTTGCGTGCGGATCTGGGCGTGCAGGCGTCGGAGCTCGTTCCAGCGACGGCCGTCGACGCGCAGGAGCGCAAGAGAGTACGTGGATGTGTCCAGAGGCATTTTTTATCGTAGCGAGGCTTTCCTGCTATCAATTGGTCAGGCAGGGAATCCTGATCGTTGTCGAATACTTCAGAGGGCCGTTGTGCTGATGAAGCGACACGGACAACGTTTGCGCGCGGGCCAAACCAAAAATTTGGGAAAGCGTCAATCCACCGCCTGGCACTGCAAAGTGGGATGGTGGGGCCGAGCGACGGCATCAGTGGCCCCCGTCTAACGCAGTCCGCGATGCACGGGCCATTGAACCCTTGCCGCACTGTCCCCCTCGAAATCGCGGGGAAGCTGCCCTCCATCACCTGCGAGAACTGCGTGAAACTAAAAGCCCGAGTCCAACATGGATGCCACAGGTTGCTATCTAAGGCGAGGTACCTGGGGCCACGCGACACATCTTTCAGCCGAAGGCTATTGGCGGGATGCGAAGACGCGGGGTACCGAGAGTTAACGCTGCCCCTAATATCTACGGACAACACCTCAGGCCTTGGTTCAAACGGGATGGTCCATCGGGCATTTTATGGGAGGTGGTCTGATGATCAGAAGCAGGTTACGCAGCCAATGTTACGTGTTGCACTTGCAATCACATCCTTTGGGGAACGGATGTGCATTAGATCATCCCAATCGCTTCTGCTCAAACGGTCGATGATCAGGTACGCCTGTTTGTTGCTAACACATCTTATTCCTCATTCCTCATGCTAATTTTACATACAATCTCATTGCAAGCGAATAGCGCAGCAGGTTCATCACCGCCGCTGTTGTTCAGTTCAAACTCAATGCCGTGCAGACATACCAGCCTGTCCCATGCCATTCCATATCCCATAAGCCAATCCCAGAGCTGCGAGAAACTTGAAAATTTGAGAGCCTAAACGCATACAATGGCTTGAATTTCACGTCCATATTTTTCAGGCCATCACCAGCACGCCTACGCTGGACGTGTTGAATTCGGTTGGCGGCGGAACCAGCACCAGATTACTGCTGGGCTGGGGCTCATCGTCAGGTCCATCAGTCCATCCTCTCTCAGGACCCCATCGGATCTTGCGGTTGTTCGCCGCAGTCACCTCGAGGAGTCCTCGCATCATGGCACCTGACTTCTTGACACTGGACCACGCATCAAAGGTGATTGTGTCGAGCCAAGGCATCTCATTCAGAACGTCTGTGAGAAGAGATTGGCAGAACCCCTCGTAAAATCCGTCTGATCGGCGGAAACCGTTGAAAACACCGTCACTGGGGTCGCATTCAACCAAAACCACAAGCCGGCGGACGTTGACGCAATCGCGGAGACCCAGAGCGGGGTTAACCACCCACCCTCGCGGCGGCCTATTCCAGCCAGGGCCGAGACGCAACTCGAGCGATGTGATGTGCGTTCGTGAGGCGGGCTTGAGACGAGCCAGGAGCGGCTTCTTGGTCTTGAAGTATTTGCCCGGGTGAGTGGGGAAGATGCGGAACGAGTGGCTGCTGTAGAAGTAGTGAGATACTTCTTGATAGATAGTGCGGCATACCCTCTGAATGCCTAGTTTTTTATGCAGTTTCTTGTAGTTGTCCGGGTCAAGATCAAGAACTTGGCCGCTGCCCTCAAAATAGTAGTCGTAAATCTTAAGGCGAAGCTCAGATGGCAGCGACATGAATGGGAAAGGCTTCGCCTTCCTCCGGGCCTTCTTCTGTGCGAGCGTGAGGGCGCTCATGGGGAGACTGTTAACTTCACTATCCCAGTCGACCTCAGAAGCGTATGTCGAAGGGTAGGCCGAACTGAGGGGCGTCGTAAGGGTCGAGGAAATGGGCGTCGGGTCGTGCGACGGCCCCAAGGCTCGCGAGACTTTGACGCGGCGAACCATGCTGGCGTAGATTTGGCTTCTTTTCGAACGCCAATGGCCAGAAGGAAATCGAGATATCAGACGCCCGAGTAATCTCTAGGGCGAGTCGTGGAGTAGAGTCGTCAATAGGAGCAGTGGGAGTGGCGTAGTGGCGGGGTCTTTGTCGCGCCTGGGTGGGTGGTAAGGTATCTAGTGGCTAGGAATGTGCAGATGAAGCAGGTCGATAAGAAGTTTCGAAGGACGCGGAGAATCACAGAGGGTGGTCCCATTGTGATCGTGGCATCGAACTCGGGGACCACCCTCTAGAATTCACCACGCGCGACAGCCATGGTGACGGTGAGTTGTTTGTGAAGGATGTACGTTGGAGGAGAGTTCGGGCGAAGACCGGAGGCGCTGAGAATTGATTTTGGTCAACGTATGAAAATCGAAGGATCCTGCTCTTCGAAGTTACCATGGGCGTGGAAGGATATGCAAACGAGTAGGAACCCGAAGCGGAGGTACCGGGGGTTGGGCTCGGTTTATGTGAGGGGACAGATCGAAGACGAAGTCACTGCCAGACGCTCCTGGCACGGTAGCAGCACACCAGAACCATCGCAAGGAAAGCGCGGGCAAGGTTCGCACGTGAGCCGATGCTGGGGTGAAGGTAATTAATTGACTTAGCCTGATCGACCAGGGCCAATCAGGCGACGCAAAGCTAAAGTGGACCGGTGTCTGCACCGAGAATGACCTCATTGGATGACGCCGTGCCGATTCTGCTCCGTTTTCCAGCGTCCTGGGCCGGATGAAGTTCGGCGATAAGGCGTCCGAGGAGCTTGGGTCCCAGTTCACGCCAGACCCAATCAGAGCTCCAAATTCGGCGCTAAACCTTGATGAAGTGGGTCAATGTATCCAACAGCGCAAGCTGGGAGCAAAGATACTTACGAGACCGTGCTGCGTACTGCTCTGGTTGTCGTCAGTGAGTTTGTTCACTCTTGCTGAGGTGGTGCTTCCACTCAAAAATTTCTGGTGCCTTCGTCAGGAATTATCGCCAGCCCACTCCACCCAGCATCGACATCGCCCGCCAGGCTCTCTATCTTTGCCGGCGCATCAAGTACGACGGCTTATCCTCCGACTCGGATCTGAATCATTCTGGGGCATTTATACCCTTGATATCTCTACCCACAGAGTCATGCTGTCGAGGGCAGCCCGGATTGTGCGCCTGCAGCCCTCTGCGGCGCAGCTGTACCGCTCCTCCGTCGCAACACCAGCCGCAAGACCCCAATTCGTCGCCGCGACATGGAGCAGGACGTTCGCGGATGCTAAGAAGCCTAAGGCTTCTTCATCGTCTGCCTCCAAGTCCACCGACACCCAAAAGCCCGCCAACCCATCACCGGAAGAACCAGCAGCAGCATCCGCATCAAAATCCTCCTCCGAGACCGAAGCCAAGTCAAATGCCTCCGATGTCACCGAGACACCCGAAAACAGCAAGCCGACGGGGCCCTTACCTGACCTGACACAAGGTATCCCGTCCACTCTCGCATACGAAATGTCCGGCGCAACGAACAAGGCTGCCCTCGCCGCCATCGCCGAGGAGGACGCCGTAGCCTCGGGCAGCGGTCGCGGCAAAGGAGAGCTACCCGACTCCGCATACGTCTCCTCGACAGACAGGAAAAGACAACAGCTCGCGAACCGCATGTACCTTGCCTTCTTCGGCTTCTCCGCCGCCGGCTTGATCTACCTCGGCCGCAACTGGGAAGATCTGGCAGACGAGAAGAGGCATGCCGAGGACGCCCCCAACGGCTGGGGATTCGAGCTTTGGTGGAACAGAGTCAAGGCAAGGACAGGCGACTTCATGAATTACTACCAAGAGCCCGCCTTCGAGAAGCTCCTCCCCGACCCTGATCCGTCGTTCGAGCGCCCTTACACCCTCTGCATCAGCTTGGAGGATCTGCTCGTTCACAGCGAGTGGTCTCGCGAGCACGGCTGGAGGGTTGCCAAGCGCCCCGGTGTCGATTACTTCCTGCGCTACCTCAGCCAGTACTACGAACTCGTGCTCTTCACGAGCGTGCCTTTTGCCATTGGCGAGCCCCTCGTCAGGAAGCTCGACCCGTACCGCTTCATCATGTGGCCGCTCTACCGTGAGGCGACCAAGTACAAGGATGGAGAGTTCGTCAAGGTGCGCAAACCCCCCTTTCTAGCTGAAGACATCAACACTAATCTTTTCTGCAGGATCTCTCCTACCTCAACCGTGACCTGTCCAAGGTGATCATCATCGATACCAACGAGAAGCACGTCCAGCACCAGCCAGAGAACGCCATCGTTCTTCCCAAGTGGAAGGGCGACCCCAAGGACAAGGAGCTCGTCAGCCTCATTCCCTTCCTCGAGTACATCCACACGATGCAATATGGCGATGTCCGTAAGGTCCTCAAGTCCTTCGACGGCAAGCACATCCCCACCGAGTTCGCCCGCCGCGAAGCCATTGCGCGCGCCGAGTTCCAGAAGCAGCTCGAGGCCAAGAAGAAGAAGGCGCCTTCCGGCATGAGCATGTTGGGTGGAATGCTCGGCCTGAAGCCTTCCAACATGAGCCTGATGGTCTCCCCAGACGGCGAGATGAACCCCCACGAGGCTCTCGCCCAGGGCAAGATGCTCCAAGACATTGCCCGCGAACGCGGTCAGCGCAACTACGAGCTCCTCGAGAAGGAGATCCGCGAGAACGGCGAGAAGTGGCTAAAGGAGGAGGCCGCCATGCAAGAGAAGATGCAACAGGAGGCCATGCAGAACATGATGGGCTCCTTCGGCGGCTGGTTCGTCAAGGGCGGTGACGATGCAAACAAGAAGCAGTAAAGTGGAAAGAGCGTCTCTTCCCTGCTAATCAGCACACACACACATACACACCATGTGCATCCTTATTACAAACTTTCTTCTCTCTCCTCTTACCAAAATCACTTGTACTTGTATTACCGGGGCGGGTTCAGGCGATGGGGAGGCGCCATGACTTGCATATAGACTTGACGATGCGTGGGTCTGCGTATGTACGAATCTCTGTATACTACCCTACCTCTAGGCAGCCATGGCGAAGGCGCCTGGTTCAGCTAGCTTGGAGTATCGATGTGAAGATATTTGAGTTCTCCGCAACGTGGTTGTACGTGAAAACGAGTGTTCATTGCCGGCGAATAGCTATTGCTTATCCAATACAGCCATCAGTTCATTTCATTGTCCAGTCAAATCCACAAAGTCAGCGCTCACATCCATTGGTATCTAAAACTCGTCACCGCATCTCACCTCATCTTACCGCATCTCTCCATGCTCAAGACCCGTCTGGCAGTTTACGTTCCGCCGTCTCATCCTTTGCAACGCCCGAGCCCTTTCTCCCTCCCCTTTCTTTAAGCCACCCGTCCTCACTTGCGAGGAGGACTCATGCCCCGGCGGACACACTCCTCACAGTTCGCGTTCGTGAGGCACTGAAAGCGTCTGAAACGGGTGTCAGCGCCATGGAAGAGCTTTACTTCTCAGAACAGTTGAGTTGAACTTACGTGTCGAAATCCTCATCCTCCAGACGAGAGCAGTCGCACGTAACGGTGCAGAAATGCCAGTCCAGGTTCAAGGGCAGGTTCTTGCCAGCGGCAATCAAGGGGTCAACGTCCTTGGCCGAAGTGTCGTCGGCCTTCTGGGTGGGCGCGGCAAGGCCGTAGCCGGCGAGGAAGGTGAAGACTGTGATGTAAAGGAGCTGCATGGTGATACTTTCGGAAAGAGTTGATGTTTGCAAAGCGATAATTGCGAGGTGTTTTGAGGGCCTGATGTGGTCTGAAGTTGTGAAGGAAGTGATGTAATCTGGCTGGATGAATCACTTCCAGTTTGGAGAACTCTTCGGCTTTTATATGTCGAATTCGATGACCAGATATTATCGATGTATCATGACGATCTTTATCACCGAGGTTGAACAACCTTTAGGCCGTCTCCTCTCAGCTCACACCGCAGCATCATCTGTTCAATGTTTGCTCCAAGCTCGCAACCGGACACCGGCAGATGAGAAAAGCCCTGATCTAAAGCCGCGTGACTGAAAATCTGGCAACTCGCTGATATCAGAGCCCGGGAGATAACAAGACCGAGACCGGACGTCGAAACCGGTGAAGGTCCTTCTTGCCCTGCGCCGCCACCCTGCGCCGCGCGGCAGTGTAGCACAGTTGTACGATGCAGTAAGTAGACAAACACATGGCGGGGTAGCATGACAGCCGGCTAGACGACCTTATAGACGCAGGTACTCTTCCCGGTATACCAGGAAACCGGCGGTCTGCGTCAACAGAGGCGCAGGAGCATACATCATGTTCCTTCAGCAGCTAGCTCGGACCGTAGAATACATTGGTACGACGTGACAGAAGAACGCTCTTAGCCGGGGCCCAGATCTATCAGGCTATCTATGGGGTGCGGCATGGACCTGATGTTGCACATTTCCAGCCCCATTTCTCGGCAATATAGACCTTACCGAGGGAGTCACGAGCGTTGTACGTGAGCACATGGCCGGTAAGGGTAGAGGTAAGGGTAGAGGTAAGGGTAGAGAGGTGAGACTTGTTGCGGGTAGTTCAGGCACGCAGGATGATCTGGAACCATTATCGAAACAGCATGCGGTTACCCCTCGCAACCGCTCTCGAGCCACAATACAGCAACGTCCCCGTGGCAATGAAATGGCCGGTGCCGAAACGCATGAGTCTAGGAGCTGACAGATGTCACGATTACTGCACGTGTCGCCTCACGACGGCGAGATCCTGAGGTACAAGATGAGGGGTCAGCTCGGCTACCGATGGCCGGGGGAGAGGGGGTAGGGAAGCGCCCAACGAGATGCAACGGGACAAAGGATTACCATGAAAGCAGGTACGCTGGCCGACTGTTGAACTCCGGGAGTCATTTCTGATGGTATGGGTTTGTGGACACAATATGGTGGAATGCGGTTTGCGATCGGCATGCCAGAGACATTACAGCGTGGTCGTGAACAATGTGACAGAATGAAGTGCTTTACTGAAAAAATGAGACAGGAAGTTGCCCTGCCGGGTATTTGAGCAACACGAATGACTATGATGATTTGACCTCCCCGTTCTCTGCTGGTTTGTTCGCTGTTCCGTTGGAGGCCACGCCTCCATTCGGAACAGTTCCGTTCAATTTCACTGTCCCATTCAGCTTTCTGCTCACCGTCGTCAGCTTGTTTGCTTCCATCGCAGAGAGCACAACGTAGGCTATGATGCCAACGATCGCCACTAGATCTAAACTGTGGGCGAACCACCAAAAGTGCTGCGTTCCCAAGGCGCACGTCGCGTATTCAAACTTCCAACTCCAAGTGGTCTCGTCAAACCAAGCGCTGAGCAAGCCCGCGTTGCCGCCGAAGTCACCCATCATGCTCCTGACCGTGATCTCTCTCAAGCCCGGAACGCCAGGAGCACCGACTGCGCCCCGCCCCTTGGCTGTCGGCCATCGTTCAACCTGCCACTTCCTGTCGCCAAGGTCGCCGCCGTCCGTCTGATTAATGTAGTGGAATGTATCACAGCCCTCGTGATCATGACCGTTCAGAATCACGCCTCGGCGACCTTTACCGTTGCCGGGTGCCTCGGTGTTACCACTCATCCCAAAAATACCTTCCAGGAAACCCTTGCTGGCATCGTAGGAGAGAAGATTCTGCTCCTTGACACCGCCACCATCGTGCTCGCCATGGAAGTCGAAGAAGGGAGAGTCGACGCAGACGCCCTCGGGCTTGTACAGCGGGATGTGGGTGAGCACGACAGTGAAGTGGCCGTTGTATTCGACCGCTGCCGAAGTTTCGATGACGGAGTTGATGAAGGCGTAGGTGTCATCCTGCAGAGACGTATCCTTGGCTGGCGTGTCGAGGTTCATGTCATTCAAGACGATGATGCGTATCTCGGGAGGAAGGCGATCGGAGTCAGGGTTCTTCTCGTCGTCCACAAGAGTGGCGTTGGTGGCAAGGTCTTCAACAGGAAGCTCGAAGCGAAGCTCGTAATTGGCCTTGCCAAAAAGTCGCTCGAAGCGTCCGAAGCGGTCCTGGTTGATATCGCCTGCATATCCGATGTCATGATTTCCGGCGACGTTGATGACACGGCGCGACCAGACCGGGGACGGCTCTCCGGTCTTTGAAAGGTGGTCCGTGAGGTCATACTCCATGGACGGGTAGGCGGCTGCTTCGTCCGGGACGCGCTCGGTGCCTCGCATGACGCGGTCCCAGTACCGACGGCCACGGCGGCGGAATTCCTCAGTGCCAATCCATTGGCTACCCAGTAGGTCACCAAGCACAGTGACGTGTGTAGGCCGAGTCCACCAGTTTACGCTGCGATATATATGGGCGAGGTAGAAATCGTTGCCGAAAAGGTCTATCATCTTGCGGACCGACTCGAGCTCGTTGAAGACGTCCTCGAGGAAAATGTCGATCAGGTCGTGGAGGGATTGGCGAACGCGCTGACGGAGCGACTTGTCTGATTTGAAGGCCACATGGGACCAGAAGCTTCTCGCGTGAGGAAATAGCGTATCCCCGTGCTTTCGAATCGAGGTGTCGCCCTCGAGCTGAGGGTCGCCGAGTGCGAGAAGGCGGAAGGGTGCAGGGCGCGCGCCGATCGGTTGGAGGGGGATCGGCAGAGGGAGATGCTGCCTCGCAGCCTCGAGAAAGGCGGGTTTTCCGTCGATTTCGACGTCATTTGGGCTGTCGCTGCCATTGCTTGGAACAACCGGGAATGCGCAGCCGAGGAAGACAGGATAAAGGTAGAGGTAGAAGGTCGAGACTACCGCCAGCGGAATGAGATGGCGGAGGCCATGGCGAAGGATGGCCACGAGGGACATGTGGCTGGCAGCATCAGCAGAGGTCTCGGGCGACTCTGCGGCTGAGGGTGTGACGGTCCCTCCTTCGATTTGTGGGTTGTATGGTGTTGTTGTTGGTGATTTGAGGAAAAGGAGGAGGAAGGAAAAGTTCGAGACCCCGTCGCGATCGTTTGCTGGGGTGACTCTGGAAAAGGGGTCCAAAGAACACAGTGACGTAGGGGCTGTCCTAGTACTGTGCCAGGGATCTTCTATGGGTACCTACAGGGCTCTGCTGGCCGTGTCTTGCCAGCGATTGCGGTCCAGACCACCGACGTCACTTGAGTCGACACTGTGACGAGCTGCTTTCATTCCGAGACCCTGACTGAAGATCTGCCTCACGGGAGACTTAGTAACCTTTATGTCCGCAAAAAAAACGGGGCTCACGGGAGACTATTATGAACGCAGCCTCAACATCCTTGATCCTATGTGCTTCCTTCAAGACGCCTTGAAGTTTAATTTTAGCTGGAGACCCGCTGGCGCCACTCGCTAAGTCGCCCCACCCCCCACCTGCGCACCCCCCCCTAACCGCGCACTCCGCGCAGCACCTAACCTACCTAAACTTTCCCACTTTAATACTATAATAACTATCGCGAGAACGTATTTACCTACTATAATATAATAAATAATTTTTTTTAAAAATACTAGTATTTTCGCTATACCTAAATATACTAAGGCTAATATTCTTAATGCTATTATAGATATAGAGACTAGCTCTAGTATTTATAAAGCTACTCGTACCTAGAAAGTCCTAGAATTAACCCTTCGAGGTTAGCTTAATAGCGCTAGCTCGTAGTAAGAGGGCTAATCTCTATACTAGCGACTTACTCCTACCTAGGAGAGTTATCTTATTAACTAGGCCCTTACCTAAGTAGCTCTTAGCCTCGCTCTAACCTATCTATAGCTATGAGAGTTAGCTTAACGCATACTTACTACTATTAGTAATTACTACCCGCTTAGCTATAATTAGCTAGAGTACTTTCTAAAGCGAAATCCCTCTCTAAAGATATTATAAGGTAAGGCCCTTAAAAATAAGTATATAAAAGCCCTTATAACTAAGGTTATTTAGGATTACTTCGACCTATATAACCTACCCTTAGTACGAGTAATCCTACCCTATTATTAATTTAATATAGATAAAACTAGCC